>JAJOZX010001823.1:0-52500 GCA_023014485.1 Bathynomus jamesi | reverse complement strand
CTCATTCTCCTTCACCCCCCACTCGGCATATTTGCAATCATACTACTGCATTATCTGGATGCAGAAGTCACCCATCCCACAACAAAACAGACCTGGTGTCGCTTACCTTACTGTTCAGTTTATATAAATTGTAGATCACTCTCATCGCAAATTTTGCAGTGATCTCATTTATGTTTCTTGTGACATAGTGTAGTTGCTGAAAAGCAGAATAAATTTATAATACTGATAGATTCTCGTCTCCCCCAAAATTGCCGTACCTGTGACTCCACTTTCTTCTAAAGGTGTGCCTGGAATTTCTTAACACAAAAGAACTCGCTAGAATGTAACAAAAATAAGATCTTTAAACGTTCCATTGATTCAGCTTAAAGAGAAATACAGCTAAAAAATAAGATAAGGAAAGGTAACTACGTTGTAGTTAATGGACTTGTGGGACTTCCGAACTGACACCTTCATATACGTAATGCTACTTTAATGATATAAGTTTTCAAATTCAGTGCGTCATACTGGATTTTGTTGATATCTCGGTGCTTACGAGCTAAAGTGAGGTTAAAAAGACACTAACTAAAATAAAAAGAAAAAGTTAACGGCTGATATCAAATTAAAACAATACTTTATTGCTGTAACTATTTCATTTGAAAGGTAACTACGTTGTAGTTAATGGACTTGTGGGACTTCCGAACTGACACCTTCATATACGTAATGCTACTTTAATGATATAAGTTTCAAATTCAGTGCGTCATACTGGATTTTGTTGATATCTCGGTGCTTACGAGCTAAAGTGAGTTAAAAAGACACTAACTAAAATAAAAAGAAAAAGTTAACGGCTGATATCAAATTAAAACAATACTTTATTGCTGTAACTATTTCATTTGAAGATTCAGGCATCATGAAGCACTCGACAAAGAATTATTCCGGTATGGATCTAGCTCGTATCCTTTTAGTGGTGCTACATCTTCTAGCTACAGGTGTAGAGAGAGACTCACTCTCTCTCTCTCTCTCTCTCTCTCTCTCTCCTCTCTCTCTCTCAAAGGAGACGCCTTTGGGAGAGGACGCTATTCTACTCATGTCGGAAAACTCACCCAACATTATTGGATTACGACAGTTTGTGCGGTTTTTTCAATAAAAGGCTTTCGGTGTATATAAGCACTGTCGTCCTTCTAAACGAATTAATTTAACGAGCTCCGAAGATGTTCAGATGCGCTTGGATGAAACATCATGCACTAAAATTATGAACGGGAAACCCACTGAGGAGAAAGATACCGACCTAACAACGATAGAATTTATTGTTCTATTTATTCATGCACACGATGTATATTGGATGTAAAAGGGTATGTATATATATATATATATATATATATATATATATACAGGGTGGGTAAAAAAAAGTGACACCTTAGCAGGGGCTCCATCTTGTTGGAAAGTATATCTTTCACCACTAAGATGGAGCCCCTGCTCAGTGCTCACGGAGCACGCCAAACTGTCACATTCCTTGAGAACGAAACACCGGATTTTATCGAACCCAATATATGGCCGGCTGGTAGCCCCGATCTTTCACCACTAGATTATGGTGTTTTGGAAGCCCTGAAGTCCAAAGTTTACATCTCTGGTACCAATATAAGAGACAAAGATGAACCACGCGAAAGAATTCTGCTCGGCTGGGAGAAGGTGTCTCAACGATATGTAAACAGGTGTATTGATCAATGGCGTCCACGTTTGGAGGCCTGGTTGAGCAGGAAGGGGGACACATCGAGCAACTTCTCAATTAAGACGAACAACATGCTAAGGTAAGCATCTATGAAGTTTGGGAGTTCTAGTCCCCTTACTTTTTTTAATATGACAGTTTACCTCTAAGGGGTCACTTTTTTTTACCCACCCTGTATATATATATTTCATTTATGTAGTTCGAACGACGGTTCAGGATCGACCTGTGGTCGACCCCTCTGCAGCATCCCGCCTCATTTGCTGGATTTGGTGAATGAGGGAATTGCTGTCTGATATCGTCTTGCCCTCGTAGCCAGCCAGGCATGGCTGGTCAGGGACTTTGCACAGGAATCTGTACAGATGGTTCTTGAAGTTATTCAGGTCGGTGTGCTTGAGATTCCTTACTTCTTTTGGTTGGCATTTAAAAGCTTTGGGCCTCGTATTCTGAGGGTATTTTCATCCTCGTTTTCATGATCCCTTGTCCCACCAGCTGGGCAGTACAAAATATGCCTCTTCTCTTATTCAAGTTTGTTTCTATTTCATTTCTAAGGTTACAAGGAGTTTACAAGGACAAGAGGAAGCCTCAAAGACTTTCGGTCCACTCTGGGAGGTTCCTGTTATTAAAAGTTTATTTTTCTTTCAACTATCCTAGCAGTAGTAGAAAACTGGATAGAAAAGTAGAAGGCTCTCTCCCCACCCTCCGCTCCCTCCCTGCCAGAGGCAGGTACGGAAAAGGTTGAAGAAAATACCTTGACCCTGGAAAAGTAGCCAAGGAAATTTTACAGGAAAGTGGAGAATATATAAATAGCTCTATATTTAGCTTGCTCACAGAGACACCGTGCAAGCGAACTCCTGCAGAGTTTCTTATGTTTTAATCTTAAACTATGAGAGTATTCAGTACTTTGTCTAGCCTGTTTTTAAACACATTTACACTTTGACTGGAAACAACCTCTGAGGGAAGTTGGTTCCAGATATTAACTATTTTATAGGAAAAGAAATTTCCGCAAACAGAGGTCCTAAATGTCTTTAGTTCCAGTTTAAACCCATTATTTCTTGTCGGATTGGTATTAAGTGAGAATAAGTTTCTGTAATCTACCCTGTCTATTCCTTTGAGCATCTTGAAGACTTGAATAAGCTGACCTCGCAACCTCCTCGTCTCTAAGCTAAACAGATTTAGGCGCTCCAAGCTCCGTTGGTAGCTTTGCATTCTCATTGAAGGGATCAATTTTGTAGCCCTTGCTTGTACTCTTTCTAACCTTTCTATGTCCTTCCTGAGGGATGGAGACCAAATCTGCGCACAGTATTCCAGTTGAGGTCTGACTAGAGAATTATAAAGAGACATTACAGTCTCCTTGTTCCGAAACTGGAACTGTCTTTTAATATAACCTAATAATTTTAAGGCCCTCTTTTCGACTTCTGCACAGTGCTTCGACGGTTTCAGATCGTTGCTGATATAGACTCCTAAGTCTTTCTCTAGATCGGTCTCAGTCAAGTTCCTTCCCAAGAGAGAGTAATCGGTCTTCGGGTTTTTATAACCTTTGTGCATTACCTTACATTTGTCCAAGTTGAATGGCATCTGCCAAGTAGCAGACATTCGCCCAACCTGTCAAGATCGTTCTGAAGCGTTTCTTACGCCCTCTCAGTACCTACACTACTTCCTAATTTCGTATCGTCTGCAAATTTGGAGATTGCCTTAGAAGCCCGACGTCTATATCGTTAATATAGATGATAAAAAGTAAAGGCCCAGAACGGAACCCTGTGGGACAACCACTAGTGACGGGGCGCCCACTCCGAAGCCACTCCATTTATTACCACTCTCTGCTTTCTATCTTTTAACCAATCCTCAATCCAGTTGGAAACGAGCCCGCCGGTGATTCCTAGTCCTTGGACTTTACTATCATCTAGCGTGAGGAACTTTGTCAAAGGCTTTTTGAAGTCGAGATACACTATATCTATTGCCCTACTTGCATCGTACAGTGTATGCATATTATGGAAAAACTCTAACAGGTTTGTCAGACAGGATCTATGTCGCCTAAATCCATGTTGAGAATAAAAAAATTAGATTGTTAGATTCAAGGTGATACACAATACGTTTTGTAATGATGGATTGCAACAGTTTGCCGACAACTGATGTTAGACTGATCGGGCGATAATTACAAGGATTTTCCCTATCACCCTTTTTAAAGATTGGTGTTACAAAAACTGTTACATTTGCTAACTTACAGTCGGTTGGAACTTTCCCTAACTCGATTGATTGTTTGAATATGGTTGCTAAGTCGTCAACAACATTGTGGCTAACATCTTTTAATACCCTTGGAAGAAATAAGTCGGGGCCAGGTGATTTGTATTTGTTCATCCTATCAATTAATTGCTGTACCTCATTTCTCGTAAAACTTATGGTCTCTAATAAATGCAAAAAAAACTTCACTTTTTTCTACGTGAAGGTCAAAATATGAAAATAAAAACCCACTCTAATAGACAGAGTTTATTTCCACGACAGTTTCGACGCCCACTGGCATCCTCCTCGGGTGGATACAGAAACACGAATGAACCAAAACAAGAGGGAAAAGCAGTGCGAAGGTACTTATAAGTTAGACCCTTTAATGAGATTCTTGGTCAAAAAATCCCTTACGGATTCGTGGGAACGTGTTCGAACCTAAGTATGAATTTCTTAAATGTCTCTGGATTGGAATGTTTCCTTACTCGCCTTTAGTAAATGTAATAATGGAAGTAATAAATGTGGAAATAAATATAAATGCAACAGATGTAATAATAAAGGTAATATTATAAATTTAATAATTAGGGAAAGGTAATAATAATAAATGTTAAAAAATGTAAATGTAATAATAAATGCAGTAATTATGTCAAAATATTAGAATCTGTATGTATAGAACACGAAGATAGTTTTAATTTGTGGGAATGTACTTATAAGCGGACCCTGTAATAAAAATGCCCTTCCAGTGTCGGGAGAACGGTATCTAACCTAGGTGCGAATTTCTCATTGGTTTCTGGATTGTTTCCTAATCGGCTTTTTTTATTCGTTTTTCGGTTTATAAGTTCTGTATAATAAACAATAATGTAATAACCAATGTATTAATAAATTTATAATTTCTGTAATAAATAATTATGCAATATTAAATGTAATAAATTTAAATAATAAATGTAATAATTATGTAAAAAATATAATAGAATCTGTATGTTTAGAAGAGGAAGATAGTTTTAAAAATTTGCGCGAATGTACTTAATGAAAAATGCCCTTCCGGTGTCGGGAGAATGGGATCTAACCTAGGTGCGAATTTCTTAACGGTCGGTCCCTGGACTGCTTTTCCCTCTTGTTTTGGTTCATTCGTGTTTCTGTATCCACCCGAGGAGGATGCCAGTGGGCGTCGAAACTGTCGTGGAAATAAACTCTGTCTATTAGAGTGGGTTTTTATTTTCATATTATGGTCTCTACTTGATGGTCACCGTCATATGTAATCCGAGGACTTGGTACTTCTATTGTGTCTTCCTCCGTGAAGACTGTAACGAAGAACTCGTTTAACGTAGTAGCTATATCTTTATCACCGAATTTCAGTACGCCATTTCTATCTTTTAAGGGGCCTACAGAATTTTTAATTGGCTTTCTGCTATTAACATGGGCAAAAAATTCTTTAGGGTTAACTTTACAGAGTGAGGCAACTCTAGCTTCTTCATCACGTTTGGCTGATCTATAATGTTATAATGTTATAGACCAACAAAGACCCTAGGCTCCACTCATGGCTGGTCTACCTAACTGTGTTCGTAATTGTGTATGTCCTCCGTGGTGGCGGAGGGGACCCACAATTTTACGTGGGTTCCGAACCACAAGAACATAAGAAATTTATGTAACAACTTCTGTACATTGGCAACGACCAATTTTAGCAAAACTAATTAATTATCGATTTAAAACTAAAGATAGAATCTCTGGATCCAGAGGATCAAGTCATAATAGACTACTATCCACAAATATGTTACACTCTATATCTATTTATAACGGACATGCAAATATATCAGATCCAAAGAATCCAGTCAATTTCATTACGGTATCCATCAATACTAGTACCCTGTCACGAAAAATAAGTCACGGTCCATATCGATTGTGGACGAAGTCAAAATTTACAACCATGAGTTTTTCAATACCTCACAGTACTATGGGGGGCACCGCTCAGCAGAGGAATCAATTTAAATGGGGTGTGTAAGGACAGAGAGTATCCCCTAACCCAAGACGCTGCCTCCCTAAATCCCACAACACTTGTGTTGAGCTGTGGGATCTATCCCCACAAAGCTTTAATTTTACTACCTTAAACTATACCCAATCTAAGCACACCGGACAAAAAATTAGTCACCCCTAATAGCACCGATAGTAGGAAGTTCAAGGTCACACAGAGGGCGCTGATGTAGCATTGGTAAGTGACAAGTAGCGGTGACGTAGCACACAGGATCAGATCTGTTTCGTGAGGTGGTGAAGAACAAAGTGTGTGTTGGATATAGTCTGCAAAATGGATCGTGAGGCAGACGTTACTCAGTGGCAAAAAGGAGCCATCGTGTTTGGCAGAGCCCACGGACACAAAATGTCTAAAGTAGTCCAATTTGTTGGTGTGACAACGCGTACTGTCCAGCGAGTTTACAAAGAGTGGTGTAGTTCGCAATCAACTGAAAATCGACGGCGTAACTGTGGCCGGAAAACAATTCTCGACAATAGTGACCGCCGCCATGTTTCTCGTCTAGTAACTGCAAATCGTTTTCAAACCAGAGATCAATTGCTCCAAGAAACCAATGAGGTTCTCCAGCGACCAATCTCCGAACGGACATTGCGACGAGAACTGCATGCGATGGACATCTGGAGCAGGGTACCACGGAAGAGGCCGCTGTTAACAGCAAGTCACAAATTGGCACTTATAAATGGGCTCAGAGGCACAAAAACTGGACTGCGGCAGATTGGAAACGTGTAATTTGGTCCGATGAGTCCCGTTTTTGTTTGTTCTCCAATGATGGGAGGCGACGAGTACATCGCAGGTCCAATGAAGCCTTTAATCCTGAATGCGTCGAAGGTGTTTTCAGGCTGGAAACAGAAAGTGAAGCGCAGGAATAGACACCCACGGACTCTGGCGGAACTTCGGGACCGGCTGATGAACGAGCGGCAGCAAATCGATGTTCAGTACATGCACAACCTCGTAGAGTCTCTGCCTCGCCGGATTCGTGCGGTTATCAAGGCCAGAGGCGCCGTCACACGTTATTAGGTACATTCTGAGAGGGGTGATTAATTTTTTGTCCGGTGTGCTTATCAACATATGCGTCTAATCGATTTTTAAACATGTTTATAGACGTGCTACTAATTACTTCTACCGGCAAACTATTCCAGCTATTTACTATTCTATGCGTAAAAAAGTTTTTGGCAACTGCTGTCTCGAACCTTCTACTTGTCAACTTACACCCGTTATTTCTAGTCATATTATATTGAGATATTTCGAAAAAGCTATCTCTATCTACGTTATTGAACCCATTCATAATTTTGAAAACCTGGATTTGATCACCCCTTAACCTCCTAGTCTCGAGTGCTGTCAATTTTAACTCCTTAAGCCTATCCTCGTACGACTTTGACCTAAGGGACGGAATCATCTTAGTTGCTCGTCTTTGAACTCTTTCGATTTTGTCTATATCTTTGCGCATATGCGGATTCCAAAATTGGACCGCGTACTCCAAATGGGGTCTAACTAATGATTTATAAAGAGGAACTATAATATCGCGCGATTTGTACTCAAAATTTCGAGCTATAAAACCTAACACTTTGTTCGCCTTATTGACCGCTGCTGTACTTTGTTTCGCTACTTTTAAATCACCAGTGACTATAACTCCTAAATCTTTTTCCTGCTCTACGCTTGTTAAATCTTTCCCTGACATACTATACGCAAAATTACCGTTACGCGAACCTATATGCAAAATTTTGCACTTATCAACGTTAAATCTCATTTGCCATGTGACTGACCAATCAACGATTTTATTCAGATCTTCCTGGATTTTACCTCTATCTTCGTCATTAATCGCCCTACCACCCAGCTTCGTGTCATCCGCAAACTTTGAAACTGTACTGACTAGGCCGACATCTAAATCGTTAATATATATAAGAAAAAGCAAGGGGCCCAATACAGAACCCTGAGGAACGCCACTCGCTACATTAGCCCAACACGACTCCGCTCCATCAACGACCACCCTCTGTTTCCTCGCAACCACTCTTCTAGCCAATTTATTACTACACCCCTGATTCCATGAGCCTTAGTTTTTTCAATGAGTCTTTTGTGCGGCACGGTGTCAAACGCTTTTTGAAAATCTAAATACACTACATCAACCGCCCGATGTCTATCGTAAACGTCAACCACGCTTTGGAAAAATTCTAAAAGATTAGTTAAGCAAGATTTGTTTCGCCTAAAACCGTGCTGCGTATTTCTAACTAGTTATGCACTTCTAAGTGTTCGACTATACGATCCCTAATTATTGATTCCAGTAGCTTACCTACAACAGACGTTAAACTGATTGGCCTATAATTTCCCGCCGCACCTTTATCGCCTTTCTTAAAGATAGGTGTTACGTTTGCTAACTTGAAATTATCTGGTACGCACCCCTCAGAAATAGACGCATTAAAAATCTTTGTTAGCGGCACAACAATGCTATCTTTTAATTCTTTTAGTTGTATGGGATATATGGAATCCGGCCCCGGTGATTTACGCGTTTTCATTTTATCAATATAGCGCATTACCTCCCCTTCACTAACCACATATTATCCAAAATATTACCATTATCAAAAGGTATTATGTCTATGACCGTAGGGATATTCGTTACATCTTCTATAGTAAAAACTGACGTAAAAAATTCGTTTAGCAAGGTAGCCATTTCCTTGTTTTCAGAAACTAGATCTCCGTTTACATTTTTCAAAGGCCCCAAGACACTTTTTACTGGATTTCTATTATTGACGTATTGAAAGAATCGCTTGGGGTTTTCTTTACCGTCACGAGCTATGGAGATTTCAAATTCGCGCTTGGACTTTTTTATTACACTTTTCGCTTCACGCCTTAGAGATATGTAGTTGTTTCGTAACAACAAATTGTCTTTATCGCACTTATGTAGCCTATAAGCCCTATCTCTACTCTTTATAATGTCTCCTACTCTAGAAGTAAACCACAAGGGCTTGTTGTTTACTTTCGCACGCTTAATTTTGTACGGTACACATTCCTCATTTATAGTCCTAAATACCGTTTCGAACGATTCCCACATTAGTTTTGCGTTGGAGTTCCCCATTACGTTTTCCCAATTGACGTGTGAAATTTATTTCGAAATTTACTAAAGTCTGCGTGCTGGAAGTTAGGAATTTTAGTCGAGTTAGTTGGTTTCGAGTGACTTACTGAGAGGACAAACTCTACCATATTGTGATCGCTATTGCTTAACGGTTCTATTACTTGAAGATCAGTAATTAGCCTATCATCCGTAGTTATTACTAAATCTAAAATACTGTCCAACCTCGTAGGTTCCCCAACCTTTTGAATAAGAAAGCTATCCTCGAGAAAATTAACTAAACGATTACCTTCCGCGTCTCCCTGCATTGTATCGTAATTCACGTTGGCGCAATTAAAGTCACCCATAACTAAAGCCTGCTCACTACCGATTATTCTCTTTAGTTCACGATATAACGCTTCGTCCGTATCAGCTGTTTGATTAGGGGGCCTATATATAACCGCAACAAGAAGTTTGAAATCGTTCAATTTAAGTTCTGCTATAGTCGAATCTATCGGTTCTGGAATTGAGTGCTTTACTTCTATAACGTTCGCAATATTATCTTTGATATACAACATAACACCGCCTCCTCGCCTACCTATTCTGTTTTTAACAAAAAGTCTATAACCTTTAATTTGATACTCCCCTACAAAGTCACGTGTTTCAGTGCTAAGCCACGATTCATTTATCGCAATTAATCATAGTCTTTACAAGCAATTAAAGAAAAAAATTCGTTTATTTTATTTCGTAGGCTACGAGCATTTAAGGATAGAACCTTCAAATTGTTTGTAATTGCGACACCTTCGCGAGCGCAGGGGAAATTTGTGGAATTTACGCTGGGACCGTTCGGTTACGGCAGCCTGAAAAGAAGAGACAGTATTATGAAATAGTCTTCCTAAACGCGCAGCTCCAACGTCATTAAATGAAGTCCATCTCGAGGAACAAGTCCCTCCTGCCGTAGAAACTGTTCCAAAAATTTGCAAAATGCACTCCTTCCTGTTGGCAAAGAGACTTTAGGTTATTGTTAATATAGGTCGCCTTGCTGTAGAAATCGTTCGTTGGATAATTCGAGGAAGTATACCTGTTAAAACAATCTTATTAGTTTTTCCTTTATCGCTCTAATAAGTCCCTGTACCTAGCCAGCAGTTCTTCCGATCTAGAATTTAAAACGTTATTAGTACCGACATGAATAACATACGTTGTGTCCTCGGAGGTACCGTCTGTAAATTGGTCAACACTATTAGTTATATCCTCCACCCTTGCACCAGGGTAGCAGTAACGGCGCCTACGACGAGGGTTTCTCCCACAGAATTCCTCGAGCTGCCCTCGAACAATGGAATCGCCAACGAGTCGTATTTCCGGTTCATCAGCATCTTCGAAACCTAAAACAGAAAACTTATTGCTTTTATTACTGGTAGACAGTCTTTGCTTTTCTCAATGGGGCTCCATTACGCACTCGAACGAAGGGTTGGGAACTAGGGGAAGAGAGAGGGCTATTAGTACTATTTATATTATTAGTAGAAACTGAGGCAGGAGGGGTCGTAACTGGAGTCTCAAGGGATTCTAATTTTGCCGTCAGGAGCATCACCTTTCTTCAAGCTTACACCTGGCCTCCTCTCACGTTCTAACTCGTTCCTCAGCACTTCCATGCTTGAGCACCACCTGCAAACTAACTGTTCATTATTATTAGCCATTGTAAACGCGTAAGCGGCAAATTTCCCTTCACAGCGACTGCAAGTACTTGACGGGGGTGCCATGCTTTTAATTAGTTAAACAACAAAAACAAAAAACAAAAACGAGCGTTTGGAAATTAATAAATTACAACGTAGGTCTACCGCGTTTTGAAACGCAGAAACAGGTTCTTGTAACACAAATTTATACTAAATGAATATAGAATTAAGCTACCGACAAAAGATCTGTAAAAGAAGAGTATTTATAACACTTATCTGTCCGCGATTCGACCCGACTTTTTTCCTTTTTCACACGGTGTGTGACACACTCTACCTGACCTCTCGAAGAAGGAAAAATGAACCTTATGTCTCCACGTTTTCTGATAGATTTGAAAAACAAACAAGGCAAGCCACGTGCAGTAGCCTTGGTTTGATCAATAATATAGTATTTTGAATAGTCAGTAGAATTAGGAGATAGGTAAACAGCGCACATGTATTTAGTTTGAGATTGGCATGTAAGCCGTAGCCAGAGGGTATAGAATTCGGAAGATTCGAGTTCAGGAATGCGAGAACAAATTAGGTCATGTTAGGCAACATCCACCTTTGTAGTGAAATTAAGTGTAGAGAAAGTAAGAGGGTACAGAAAAGGGGTTGCTATCAGTCGTCTCAGACACCTGAGTTTCAGTAAGGAAAAGAAGATGAGGTTTAGAGGAGGAGAGGTGGTATTCAACAGATTGAAAATTTGAGAAAAGGTTACGAATGTTGCAGAAGTTTCAGAAAAGTGAATCAGACAGAGGCCCAGAACATCTCGAACGAGCAGTAGCATTCTATAGAAAACCAACTTATCAAGATCCATTTTTTCATGCTTTTACAAATCGTGACGATAGTGTTAAGATTGGTGTTATACCGTTATAACCAGTTTATTTCTTAGGGCGATCAAAACTTGTGACAACAAATTTGTAGATGAGGAAGTAAAACATCTAACAGCTATGTTTAAAAGGTTGGGATATCATAAATATTTCATTGAGAAGGCTTTGTTTTCCACTGGAAGAACTTTCTATTGTGCTAGGAAAGGAAAAATGAGATGAGATAACAAGACAATATAACGGGTGCGGCAAAAGTAACGCCCTTTTAATAATTGTATCTTTATAGTTTTATACAGTATAATTTTTTAGTTTTATATTGTATCATTTTGTTATTTTTTAGTTTTTACTGAGAAAGTACTTATTATTTTTCTTAAAATGCTGTATTTTTCTTAAAAACCTTATTATTTCTCTTAAAATGCTGTAATTGATTTCTTTCCTTCAATAAAAGAGAATAAACTAAAAAGGGCGTTATTTTTGCAGCACCCAATTATATCTGAAAAGACCAGTCGACAGTGACTCTTCGGTGAAATCATTCTTACCTAATGAAAATAAATTAAGTAATGAAATTAAATTTATTAAGAATTCAACTCATTGTACTGGCAAAGTGATGTGGTTGAATCGAACAAGTGGAGTAACCAAGGACGATTGTATTTAAGTAATTCCTTGCAAGGTGTGTCCAAAAAAACAGTACGTGGGAGAGACAGCAGGTTTGGACAGGAGGATCTATCACCATAAATATAACCTGAAAACAGAATAATAATGGCTGTTCATTCAAACATAAAGAAGAGTACAATCATACGATTAACAAATATAAAATATACAGATCGAAGAAAAATTTAAAAATCATTTTATATAAGAACTTTGACTGCTTTAACTCAAACTTCAGTTCCTATGAGATGGGACAAATTCGCTTATATTATAAAAGAAATCGTAAAATGATAAAACATCAACCTACTTTCCGTTTCGCAGTTAAGTCTCAGCTGTCATTGGAGATGGTTCTTCAACTTTTAACTTTTTATTACCTTGAGGAGGGCACCGTTCTTACGGACCAAAATGTTGGCTTTCTACTGTTTCTCTATTTTATAAATTTAAATATCTTTTTTTAATTCTAAAGTGAGGGTTTATTTTACCTTTTGTCACTGTTGTTGTGATTTTTATATTATATATAATTTAGTGGTGGACCGGATGTCAGTTTTTCAACATCTGCGGATGCGGATGCGGATCTTTAATTTCAATATCTGCGGATGCGGATCTTTAATTTCAATATCTGCGGATGCGGATATTTAGTTAATCTATCAATATAATATAGAATTATGAATATATGACATAATTTTTCAAATTTCGTGATATTACTATTATGGCAGACAATGCATAAGAATTAAAATTAATATTAATGTTTTCATTATGATAAAAATAATAACTTTCTCAAGAGTTTCAACCACAGAAAATTCAATGAAGCAAGTTTCATTCAATTTTCTGGTTACCAGGTATTTATATTTTGAGGTTTATATATTTGTTTGTTCATTAATAATTAATACTTTACATGAAATGTGCATGACTGGTCCTTATAAGCTACTTTATAAGCTAATTTAATTGTAAATTGCATAATTTACTAGAGGTAATATCCGCATAAAATCCGCAGTCAGAAGTGCGGATGCGGATGTTAAAAATGATGCGGATATCCGGTCCACCACTAATATATATGTATACTGATAAACAACCGGTCAGGAGGACCAGAAACTGGCACTGCGATCAGACCAAATAACTATTATTTCCAGCAGCTTCCCAGTGTCTTCACTTCGCTTAGAGGGAAACGGTGTTACCCACTGAATTACGGACGTTAGCATATATATTAATTTCTAGTACAATAACAGCGGTTTGTAGAATCTGAAGTTGAAAGATATAATTTATCAAGAAACTGGAAACGAATGGAGCTCACACCTGAGGTACTCTCTCCACAAATCAGTTTTAACTCAAACTCATCGAATCATCCAACAATGTGTCACTTTTTCACTGAAAGCATTTATATACTTTATAAAGGCGGGAGAATATAATGGAACATGGTCGAGCTAAGTCTTCTCCAAATTTGAACGGTTTCCTTTTAATAGAGTTAAGAATATTTTTTTCTTTGAATCAAAATTTATAAGTATGATAATAAAAACCCACTCTAATAGACAGAGTTTATTTCCACAACAGTTTCGATGCCCACTGGCATCCTCTTCGGATGGATACATTCGTTTTTCTGTATCCACCCAAAGAGGATGCCAGTGGGCATCGAAACTGTTGTGGAAATAAACTCTGTCTATTAGAGTGGGTTTTTATTATCATATTTTGACCTTCACGTAGAAAAAAGTGAAGTTTTTTGCAATTAAAATTTATAAGATTTATTGTTAACGAAAACCAAATATTTTAGTAACTTGTCGCTTACTTATATAATGCACATTCTGAGTTCCTTTTCCAACGACTAAACTAAACCTATAAAAACATGCAGAAACATTTATAGAAAAGATGAATTTTAGTACGATATATATATATATATATATATATATATATATATATATATATATATATATATATATATATATACATATACAGGGTGGGCCGTAAGTTTCCATACATAGGAAAAATTAAACGTTTGTTTTTATGTTTCAGATACCCTAGAATATGCGTTTACGTAAGATCTTGTTTACTGATGAAGCAAGTTTTTACGTCAATGGAGAGGTTAATCGGCAAAACATACGTTATTGGAGTAATGCTAACCCTAACTGGCTGAGTCCGACGAAGATGCAAGGTGCCGGTAAAGTGATGGTGTGGGCCGGGATATGGGGTGACAGAATTATTGGACCAATTTTTGTCAGTGGAAATCTTAATGCCGAAAGGTATCTTAACATGTTGCAAGAAGAGATTTTCCCATCCCTGCTAAACGAGGAAGGTAACTTCCCAGTTTACTTCCAGCAAGATGGAGCTCCACCTCATTATGGTCTTCACGTGCGTCGGTATTTGGATCAGCAGCAGTTTCCGGATGCTTGGATTGGTCGGCGTGGTCCTGTGGAGTGGCCTCCCAGATCCCCAGATCTCACCCCCTTGATTTCTATCTTTGGGGGCACTTGAAGGCCATGTGTATCAGGAAAAGATACGAGACATAAATCATCTAAAGGAACGTATCACCAACGCCATTACAAGCATAACGTCAACTGTGCTAATGCGTGTTCATCAACAGTGGGGAACACGTATTGAAATGTGTTTTCAAAACAATGGCAACCATGTAGAGCATATTATATAAATAAAAATGGTTGTCCATAAAAAAATGTTTATTTTTCCTATGTATGGAAACTTACGGCCCACCCTGTATATATATATATATTATATATATTACACACCGTCTGCCAAAAAAAAGGGTTCACTCCAAAAACATCCATGGAATCAACATTTTTCAAACAATCAGTATGAAACTTATACACCTAAAAGATACATAAAACATCCACTTGTAAACCAAATTTCAGTTCGAAGCTATCAAAAATAACAATTTATTAAATATTTCTCTAATAATACTACAACTGATGCTCGACAAACTAATCAAGAATCCTTTATTTCCATTTTCACTTTTGTAAATTCTAATATACGATTTTTTTTTGTAGGGTTATAAAATATAGTGAATATGCCATTTTCAGATGAAGATGAGATTATAATTAAGCATTACAGACTAGAAAAGGAATGTGGACGAACGAAACTACTCTCCGAATTCCCCAACAAAGGATGGACTCTTGATGGTTTAGGAAAGCTTCTAAAGAAAATTGACGAGACTGGGGATATCAAAAGAAGAGAGGGAAGTGGGCGACCAAAAACTGTTCGCATACAAGACAATATTGACGACGTCGAAGAACGTATATTAAGTCAGGAAAACCAGCCAGGAACACATATGACACCAGCTCGCGTATCAAAAGAGTTACAATTATCAGAAACTAATGTGAGACGTATAATTAAACAAGATCTTCAACTAAAACCTTTCAAAAGAGTGCACGGGCAAAAGATTACTCAAACTGATGGGCAGAAACGAGTTCAAAGATCAAAACAAATCTTAATGTGAGTAACATGTGATAAATTTTCAAAGGCTTTTTTCACTGATGAAAAGAAATTCACTGTGGAGCCACCTCGGAACGGCCGAAATGACAGAGTTTACTCGCACGTCTTATGTAAGAATGAAATACCTGATAGCAGACTTTTTGCAACCAGAAGTCATTTCTCAGCGAGTGTCATGGTGTCAGTTGGCATATCAAAGTTAGGAAAAACATCCATTCATTTTATTGAGCCTGGTGTAAAAGTCAATGCCGAGTACTATCGAAATACTCTGCTGCAAAACATGCTTCCCGAAATGCAAAATATGGCCAACAGGGGTTATTAGCTTTTTCAGCAAGACGGAGCAATGTCCCATACAGCAATAGCAACTGTGAAATATTTAAAAAATAATGTCCCAGAATTACTTGAACACCAAAATTGGCCACCTAACAGTTCTGACTTGAACCCTGTTGACTATGAAATCTGGAAAAATTGGCATAGAGAGTTTACAGGAGCAGGGTGAGAAATGTTGATTACTTGCTTCAGCTTCTTGTGGAGAAGTGGGAAGAGATACCACAGTTGCAGATCGATCGGACCATTGATGAATTTCGTCCGAGATTGAAGAAAATTGTTGAAACAGAAGGGAAACACATTGAACAATTTTTTTAATTGGAATTCCAAAAGAGTAAAATGTTAATTTGATTTCTTTTGTAAACTTAGGATTTAAGTTGTGTTTCGAAATTCAAAATCCTTTTTTATTTTCATGGTTTTTTAATGGAGGCATTTCCTATATTTTATAAATCTTATGATGTATTTTATAACTAAAATGAGAATAAAAATTTTATTACCAAAGATTTACCGCCTTTGTGGACTCCCAGAATTCAAAACTGGAGCAATGTTCACCAACAAAATTTTTTGAACATAAACAAGCCTCATTAAATCATTAATTTTGAATATAATAATCTGAAAATGGGTGTATATATAAACAGTTTACATAGTTTTGATCCGTATGAGTTTCATTATGAGTGGTTAATAAATGTTGATTCATGGCTGTTTTTAGAGTGAACCCCTTTTTTTGGCAGACGTATATATATATATATATATATATATATACACGGTGAACCAAAAGTAGGTGGACAGTAGGTTGAATACGGTTTGTGTTATATTATATTATAACTATGGTGTTCATTATAACTATGGTGTTTGTGTTTTATTATATTAAATATTATAACTAAATTTATTTAAATTTTATTTTGTATTATAGTATACAAAAAAATTAAATATGTATTCTCAAATAAACGTTATCATTACTGTCCACCTACATTTGGTTCACCCTATATATAAAATACATATATATAAATAAATAAATATTATATATATATATATATATATATATATATATATATATATATTATATTAGGAGGAAGAGATTGTAAACACCAGTCGGCCAGGAAAGTGCTCCGAGAGGACTTTAGGCAGGAAACAAGGAGTGCTGGGACTCCCGTTTCTCCTGTCACTATCCTCTTTAGCTGATCTCTTTTCGTGTTTCATCTATCGTGTAAGGAGTCCAGCATGTTCTCAAACACATATTTCTCTCCCTATTCCATCTTACACTCTAAATTATCTTTTAAAAATAAAACATAAAAAATGGCATCGTCTTTAATAGCCTGGGAGTCCCCTGGGGATGAGACCATTAATGTGTTCACTTTTGGTTCCCCCACTGCCGATACCGGGAACACAGACTCGGGCAGCGGAGCTGGTTCTGCTACTCCCTACTCGAGATGTTCTAGGCCTGATTCATTTTTCATAAACTTCTGCAACATTCAGAGTTCGAAATCAGAGGGGGTCAGGGGGGAGGGGGGTTGACTCCCCAAATCTACATGGGACCCATGGAAATATGCTGTCCAACGGGGCCCAGGGTGAGTCCTGTAAAACCCCTGTAAATATTTATATGTAGCGTGTTAATTTTTTATATCTAAAGCTTTCAAGTTTTAATTAATATGAAACATATTTGGCTAGGCCCGTAGGAACAGGTGTGGCAGGTGCGGCGGCCGCCGCACGAATATTTGGCCATTTAATTTTCTTATACATATTTTTTCTAGAGTTTTGTAGAGATTGAATTATTTTTAAATTATGGAGAACGTAAAAACACATTTTATTTGTATTGGTACCTCTGATTGACTCAGCATATAAAAAACAGTTACTCAGAAAAAATAGTATGTAAACCTTTTGGGCTTCTTTCTTCGTAATGAGTAAAACCCTCAGTTATAAGCCTATATTGTTGGGCTACATGTGCGCGAGTGACCGGTGAATCTCTGAGTCAAGTTCTAATCCCCCAAATACATTGCCCTATTTCGAACACTGGCAACATTCATGGCCTTTCCTCAAACTTCCAATCTGTTAAACACCACCTCTCCTCTTCCTAAACCTCACCTCTTCCTCACTGAAAATCATGTGTCTGGGATGATTGACAGCAACCCCTTTTCTGCATTTTCCTACTTTCTCTATACTCAACTTCATTCAAAAGATGAGTGTTGCGTGTCGACCTAACTTGCTGTCGTACTCCCTAATTTAAATCCTCCAAATTCTAGACCTTCTGGCTACGGCTTACATTCCAGTCTCAAACTAAATACATTTGTCTACCTTTCTCCTGATTCTACTGACTATCCAAAATTCTCTGACTACCTCACTTCTAAAGTGGAATATATTCTATCCCACTCTCCTTTCGCTGAAATCTCCATTTTAGGAGATTTCAATGTTCATCATCACCTTTGGCTTTCCTCCTATTTCACTGACATTCCTGGTGAATTAGCTTACAACTTCTTTATCCTGAATGACCTGAGCAGATTGTACAGCACCATACTCGTGTCCCCGATCACCTTGGCGATAGGTCCAACAAAGATTTATTTCTCACCACTCAGCCTTCTTACTCCGTCCGACTTTTTTTCCATGGGCTTCTCCAACCACATTCTTATATGTTTCCTGTCCTGTCGCTCCAATTCGCCCTTTGGATCCTCCCAAAAGAAGACACCTTTGGCACTTTGGTGCCGCTGATTGGGAGTCCCTGAGGTAGTACATCTCTGATCTCCCATGGAATAATTACTGTTTCCTGGCCGGGGCCCTTCCGAGTGCGCTAAACGCATCACGGATGTTGTTTTCTCGGGCATGGAAGCATACATTCAATATTCTTTACTTACTACTAATGCAAAATAACCTTGGTTTAATTTTGCTTCTTCTAGTGTTATCCGCAACAGAGAGGAGTCTTTCAGAAGGTACCCTTGCCATCGAACTCCTGACTATCACTCAGGCTATGTTTCTGCTCGGAATCGTGCAAAATCTGTTCACTGAGTCGCCAAAAATTCCTTCATCCGACAAAAATGTGAAAACCTATCTAATTCTAATTCTACTCGATCTTCCTGGCATCCAGCCAAAAATTTCTCCAACAGCTTTACTTCTTCTTTCCCTTCTCTTTTCCATTTTGATGGCTCAGTTTCCGTCTCTTCTCCTGATAAAGCTAACTCTTTGCTTAAACTTTTGCCTCCAATTCAATCCTGAATAATTTCGGTGGTGTTCCTCCATCTCCTCCCCCTTCTGACTTAATTGTTTGAAATTAGAATCCCTTCCAAAGATGTTTGTTCTGCCCTAGCTGGGCTCAACTCTAGAAAGGCGGACGGTCCTGATGGGGTCACTCCTGTTGTTTTCAAGAACTGTGCTTCTGTGCTGACACCCTGCCTAGGCAAACTCTTCCGTTTTTGTCTTTAATCTGGTACTTTTTCTTCCTGCCGGAAGTTCGCTTTCATTCATCCTGACCCAAAGAAAGGTGACCGTTCTCAACTCTCCAACTATCGTCCAATTGCTCCAGTGCCTGGAGTCTTGCGCAAAAGCTAATAGGATGTTAGGCTTCATAGCGCGTAATTTCGAATTTAAATCGAAGGATATTATATTGCCCCTTTACAAGTCCCTAGTCAGGCCTCATTTGGAATATGCCGTTCAGTTTTGGTGCCCGTACTTGCGTGAGGATATTGATAGGTTAGAAAGGGTTCAGCGTCGTGCCACGAAACTTATTCCGGCATTGCGCAATAAGCCTTATGAAGATAGGATTAAAGTGTTAGACTTGTATTCACTCGAACTAGGAGATTAAGGGGGGAGCTTATTGAAGTTTTCAAAATCGTTAATAACATCGATAACGTAATTTTGACAAATTGTTCCTTTCGATAATAGTAATACTCGCAATAACGGATTCAAGTTGCGTGGCAGACGTTTCATTACTAATATCGCTAAAAACTTCTTTACGTTTAAAGTAATTGATAAATGGAATAATCTTCCCGCGTCAGTCGTTCATTCTACCAGCGTTAATGTGTTTAAGAACCGTCTTGACAGACATTTTAAAAATATTAACGTTGTTTAAAATTAAAAAAGAAAGTTAACAACAGGAGCTCTGGTGGTGGTGCTCGAGGATGAGTCTGTTGACGATGAATGCCAGCTTGTGACATGCCAGCGTGATGCCAGCAAAAAAAAAAAAAAAAAAAAAAAAAAAAAAAAAAATTAGACTAACACGAATGTAGATGTAGCTCATAGCGTAAACTAACCCACTTTTTGTTTAACTTTACCTACTTTTTTTTTTTCTTATCCTCCTTACTTTGCATGTCTCTAACTCTTTTCTTGCATGTTTGTAGTTTGCATGGTATGACAGTGAGTTAAGACTGTGTTTGCATGGTTTGTAAGCATTCTTATTTTACTTCTTTTCATCTTTCACCCCTCTCCTATATTCTCCGACTATTTTTCTGACTTGTCGGCAGTGGCCGGCGGATGATGATGGTGAGACTTTTTCCCTCTTTTTCTGAATGAATGTTAACCCACGAATGATAGGTGTTGCTCCTTACTTAACCCCTTATTCTCCTCTCTTCTCTTAACCCCTACTCTCTCCTTTCTCTCGGGCTAGCCTTAGAGTGGATCTTAGGGTCTTTGTTAGCCTTAGCTTCTGTAGATTCTGTAGATCCTCAAAAGAAAGTTTCTTAAACACCTCTCAACTCACAGTCTTCTTTCAGATTGTCAGTATGAGTTCCGCAAGGGACATTCTACTGGCAATCTTCTTGTATATTCTCTGACTCTTGATCATCCTCCTTTCGAGATTTCGGTGAAACCTTCACTATTGCGCTAGACATATCAATGTTTTTGATAGAGTCTGGCACAAATCTTTAATTTTGAAACTGCCCTCCTTCGGTTTCTCTCCTTGTATCTGTGCCTTCATCTCTAATTTCCTTTCTGGCCGATATATAGCTGCAGTTAAAGATGGCCACTGTTCTTTTTATTCTTCAGGGCTCCGTCCTGTCACCCACTCTTTTCCTTTTACTTATCAATGATCTATTAAGTCACACTTCCTGTCCAATCCACTCCTATGCAGATGATTCCACTATTTACTTCACACGCTTTACAAAGCGTCCCTCTCAAGAGTCACGCCATGCTTCGAGTAGGACGGCTATGGTGCACCTGACATCTGATCTCTCTACTCTCTCTGACTGGAACAAAAACAACCTTTCAATCCCCTGAAATCTCAGTTTCTCCATCTGTCTACTCATCACGATCTTCCACAAAACTATCACCTAACCTTCAACAATACACAAGTCAATCCTTCCTCTTCTATTAACGTTCTTGCTGCTTCATTTTCTTTTGATCTTCCTTGGAAAGATCATATATACTGCCTTCTAAAACAGCTTCTAAGAGGATAGGTGTGCTGTTCCGGCTCCGCATATTCTTTACCACGACTCAATTGCTGTTTCTGTTCAGTCGTCTTCTCCGCCCCTATATGGAGTACGCTTCTCATGTGTTGGGTGGCTCAACCCACACAGCTTTCCTTGACTTGATGAAATCAAAGGCTTTTTGTCTCAATAATTCTCCACGTCCTGCTCTCTTCGCCGCAATGTTGCCTCACTCTCGCTTTACTATCGCTATTATAACAACCACTGCTCTTCTAAATTCTCTAACTGTATGCCTCCTTCTTTAAGGTGAGCATGCAGTACTTGACTTTAGATACATTCGGATTCCTTTTCTGCCCAATTCTGTAAAGCAGGGTTTAATCGGTATTCTCAATCTTTCTCTTATCGGTCAACTCTGGAACAACCTTCCTCAGTCCATCTTTACCCCTGTCTATAACTACCAATCTTTTAAACGCAGAGTGCCCAGGTATCTCGAAAATTTAGATCTTGATTTTGGCTCTCTTCTTCTTCTATCGGGGGTTCTAGCGGGTATTCGCCCTTGGCCCCTCCTCCCTACACGAAATTTTTTTTATTTCCAGTGGGACATTACAGTCCCACTGATACTCAAAGGGTTAATGAAGGAGTTGTTTTATGTGATCTGTACTCATCAGATCGACAAGCCTATAACATCGACACTCTAAACAACTAATAACCTATACTTAACCTAACTTAACCTAGCGTAACCTAACTTAACCTACGCCAAACTAAGCTAACCTAACTTAATCTTAATTATATACTTTTCGATAAAGTGTCAAGTCGATTAGATGTCGTAATCCCGGTTTTATGTACCTTGTCACTTTGCCAATGAAATGCTCTGATTTTTTTGATTTTTTTGTATAGGAAAGAGGGGCCAAGGGCGAGCGTCCGAAAAAATGCCCCCTTTAGAAGAAGGGGAGAGTCGAAATCAAGTTCTCCGATGCTCTTGAAACAATGCTTTTTTTTATCATTTTTGAAAAGATTGTGTAGTGTGTAATATGCATGTATGTGTAGTGAGGAATAGGAGAAGTGTGTGTTTGAGAGCATATTGGACTGCTGACAGGGTAGATGAGACACGGAAAAGGATCAGCTAAGGAGGACAGTGACAAGAAAAACGGGAGGTCCAGCACTCTCTGCCTCCTGCCTAACATCTCCCCCCCCCCCCCCCGAGTACTTCCCTGGTTGATTGGTGTCTGCAATCATATACATATGCAGTTGTTGTTTTGTGGTTGTTTAACTTCCTTCGTAAAGGGAAAAGTCATGTGACGGGGGGGACCTACAAATTCACGTGGGATTTGAACTACGAGTCGCTACATCACCTAATCGCTGAGAACGGCACCCATTCAACTCAGACTCAGTGCCAGACTCAGTGCCGCTTAACTTCGCTAATCTAAGGGAAGTGGTGTTGGGGCATTTTTACGTGTAGACCTTTTCCATATACACTCTATATATATATATTCCCTGAAGAGGTGTATTTCTGAATACACGAAGCCTTGGCATCATTTTTCTTTTTCTCTGTGGGTTTGCATCACATATATATATATATTATATACAAAGGTGGGCAGTTGCGCCGCAAAAAGTTGCGGCGCAACTTGCGGCGCAACATTTTTGGTTGCGCTTGCGCTTGCGGCGCAACTTTTTGAAAAGGGTTGCGCTTGCGCTTGCGGCGCAACTATTTCAGCAGAGTTGCGGTTGCGGCTGCGGCGCTACAAAAATCGTTGCGCGTGCCCACCACTGCAGATATACGTTAAATGCAAAGGTGGGCAGTTGCGCCGCAACTTGCGGCGCAACATTTTTGGTTGCGCTTGCGCTTGCGGCGCAACTTTTTGAAAAGGGTTGCGCTTGCGCTTGCGGCGCAACTATTTCAGCAGAGTTGCGGTTGCGGTTGCGGCGCTACAAAAATCGTTGCGCGTGCCCACCACTGATTATATATGGAATGAATTTCACAATAAAACACGTGAAATGAATGAATGCTGCAAACCCTTGTGGGTTTGCAGCATATATATATATGAAAATTATTTCACGAAAGTAACACGGGAAAAATATTTATGATGAATAAAACCACGAAGGAAAGGAAACGCAGAATGGTGCTCAAGCGCTTTCGTCTAATGACATCCTCAAGAACACTGAAGTAAATAAAGAGTTCAAGACTATATACAGGTTACAAAAAAAAATAAAAATATATATACTGTATATATATATATATACAGGGTGATCAAAAAGTAACGCAACCCATGGGAAAACGATTTATTTCAGAGCAAGTGCTGGAAGTTCTGTGCTTCACACAAGTGGATACGGCGATTCATGTTCTTAAAGACCCTTTGCAACGTTTCCTGTGAAATTGCATCAACACACTTCTGAATCATCGCCTGCAACAGAAGGAAAAAATCAATTATGTGCGTTTCTCCATGGGTTGCGTTACTTTTTGATCACCCTGTATAAATATAATAAATATAGAAATAAAAATTGTGGGGGAGCATACAAATTTGTAAGGAAAACGACCAATTTTAGCACTTTGCCCGAATTCAACACAAGATCAAATTTTATAGTTAATGCCTGAATGATATATAGGTCACAAAAATATATTAAAAAAATATATAAAAATAAATTGAAAAATAAAAATTGTAAGAGGAGCATACATATTTATAAGGGAAAACTACCCACGTTTTAGCACTCTGCCCTTCTTGTCTAAATCCTTTCTGAACGAATTCAACACAAGATCAAATGGATTGTTTACAACCAATTTTATAGAAAAGGCCTGATTGATATATAGGTCACAAAAAAAATATATATAAAACTAAATTGAAAAATAAAAATTGTAAGAGAAGCATACAAATTTATAAGGAAACACTACCAAAGTTTTAGCACTCTACCTTCTTGTCTAAATCCGTTCTGAACGAATTCAAAACAACGGGATCGAGTTGAAAAAAACCTTTGCTCATGTTAAAGTTATTTGTAAGTTGGATAATAGCAGACTCAAGAATATTTCTATTAACAATGTTGCTAAAGTGAAACAAAACTGAAGCATTATTCCAATCAATACAGTGGGATAACTCTGACAAGTGGACAAAAAGGGCACTGGACGACTGTCCCGTTCTAACGGAATATTGATGCTGTTTTACACGCGTGTGAAATCCTTTCCCGTCTGACCAATGTAAAAGGAATCACATTGTTTACAACCATTTTATAGATAATGCCTGAATTATTGGTTGGGCTATTTTTTACTATGATATTTTTCACAATATTATTATATGAAAATACTACATTAATATCCAAAAGTTTAAGTACATTAGCAATGCCTAAAAAGCATGGGAAAAATGGAAGTACTAAAATATTCTTTGACAAAGTGCGAGTGTTATTATTCACATGATAGAAGGTTCGTTTTGCCTTGTTAAGACAAGATTCCATAAACGCAGGTGGGTAGCACAGATCACTTCCAATACCGTTGATTTTTTCCAATTCGGCATCGATGTATTCCGGACTGGCGATCCTAAGAGCGCGGAGAAACATTGAAGAAAATATGGCATTCTTAATGGGGGTGTCATGTCCAGAGTAAAAGTATACGTAGGACAAATTGTTTTTTTTTTTCCGATAGATACTAAACTTAAAACCTGGGCTTTCCCTATGTACACGCATCCAAAAACGGGATTGAGTTGTCTTGTTCCACTTCTAAAGTAAACTTAATGGAGGGGACTTGATCATTTAACTGAAGGAGGAAGTCATCCAGGTTACGATTCATGGGCAGATACACAAAATATCGTCGACGTACCGCAACCATGGGATGCCAACCCCAAGGATTCTCGGAATGTAAGTAATTTCAAAAAACTCCATATAAATATTGGAGAGGAGGGGCGACAAGGGGTTGCCCATGGCCATCCCAAAAACTTGTTGATAATACTCGCTATTGAAAGTGAATTTAGAGTCTTTGATGCAAAGTTCAATAAGTTCCAAAACGATGTGTGTGGGTAGTGGCAGGTCGTACTTATGTAATTCTCGGGAGAGAAAGTCAAGCATATCGTCAATCGGCACGTTTGTAAACAATGAACAAACATCAAAACTTATCAATCTATCGTTGGTTTCATTGCGTACATTATTCAATTTTTGAGTGAGATCCATGGAATTTTTTACATGTGAATTAGAGATAGTTCCGAGTTCAGGCATTATCTATAAAATTGGTTGTAAACAATGTGATTCCTTTTACATTGGTCAGACGGGAAAGGATATTTGCATACGCGTGTAAAACAGCATCAATATTCCGTTAGAACGGGACAGTCGTCCAGTGCCCTTTTTGTCCACTTGTCAGAGTTATCCCACTGTATTGATTGGAATAATGCTTCAGCTTTGTTTCACTCTAGCAACATTGTTAATAGAAATATTCTTGAGTCTGCTATTATCCAACTTACAAATAACTTTAACATGAGCAAAGGTCTTTTTCAACTCGATCCCGTTGTTTTGAATTCGTTCAGAACGGATTTAGACAAGAAGGGTAGAGTGCTAAAACTTTGGTAGTGTTTCCTTATAAATTTGTATGCTTCTCTTACAATTTTTATTTTTCAATTTAGTTTTAGATTTTTTTGTGACCTATATATCGTTCAGGCCTTTTCTATAAAATTGGTTGTAAACAATCCATTTGATCATGTGTTGAATTCGTTCAGAAAGGATTTAGACAAGAATGGCAGAGTGCTAAAACGTGGGTAGTTTTCCCTTATAAATATGTATGCTCCTCTTACAATTTTATTTTTCAATTTATTCTTATATATATTTTTTTTTTATTTTTTGTGACCTATATATCATTCAGGCATTAACTATAAAATTTGATCTTGTGTTGAATTCGGGCAAAGTGCTAAAATTGGTCGTTTTCCTTACAAATTTGTATGCTCCTCCCCAATTTTTATTTCTATATTTATATATATATATATATATATTTTTTTGTAACCTGTATATAGTCTTGAACTCTCTATTTACTTCAATGTTCCTGAGGATGTCATTAGACGAAAGCGCTTGAGCACCATTCTGTGTTTCCTTTTCCTCGTGTTTTTTTTCATTATATATATATATATATATCTAATATATATATATATATATAT
Organism: Bathynomus jamesi; assembly: GCA_023014485.1. Classification (NCBI taxonomy): domain Eukaryota; kingdom Metazoa; phylum Arthropoda; class Malacostraca; order Isopoda; family Cirolanidae; genus Bathynomus; species Bathynomus jamesi. The sequence continues at coordinate 26,104 of JAJOZX010001823.1, read as the reverse complement.
ATATATATATATAAGGACTGGGTTAGAAAAATCTCTGATTAAAAGTTTCAACGGCATACAAAACTGTTCCGTCGAAAGAATAGTTTCATTGCTCTTTAGAAAAAGCTTATGGAATGTAAAATCCTCTTGATACGCTCATTTACATGAATGACAGGTACAGAAAACACAGTAGAGAAAAATTTCTTTAATTCCAAAGAAAATGCGCAAGAAAATTCTCTAAAAGTAATTTTCTTTTAAATTAAAGAAAATTACATCACATGATTTTTTTTTCAGCGAAACTGTATATAATAATGTGTTGAAAAATTCTTTCATTGAGAAAATGAATTATGTTTTAAGTATGTGGCAAAGAAATTTTCTTCAGCTTGAAAGAATTTTTTCTCAGTAATAAAAATGTCTGAGGTTATTTAATCTCCTTCATAATGCGTCCAGATTATATAGCGACCCGTGGTTCGGATCTCACATAAAGCTGTAGGTCCCCTACATCATATGACCTTACATGATGTGAAGGATGTTAAACAACCGCGTCAGAATAAAAGACCCTTCATAACGGTAAAGGTCATGTGACGGAGAGGTACCGATAGTTTTACGTGAGGTCCAAAATATCTACGGATCGTTATATTATCTGAAAACAGACGACGGTAACCCATCCAACACGTGAACAGGCCCATCGTCGCTTTACCTTCACTTCAAAGTGTGACTGGCCAAGTTAAATAAATATAAGAATAAGTTTTAAGAATTTCTTAAAAGCAAAACAGGTGTAAAACTCGTGCCTCTACTCACAAACAATCTACAGGGCATCTCGAAAGCTGGATACATGCTAATTTATGGAAGAATCATTGTTTATGAAATTTTAATCTCGTAAAGAGAGAGAAGTTTGAGCATTGGCATCAATTATCATGGAGCCCAATTAAACGATGCGAATAAATATTCTGATTTCAGTGCTTGACATTCAGTATCTCCTCATGAAGATGAAAGCAGCTCCTACCCCATTATACTCTAGGTGACCTACAGTAGTTACTGGGCAGTTAAATTGCACCCATCACATTCTACTCCTGCATATACTACTGCCTTTCCAAGAATAATTACAAACCAATTGTTGTAGTATTATATTTTCCTTATTTTCTAGATTGCCTGAAACGTTTCCTAGTAAGTTTGATTATTTTTTGGAGAACTGGGAAAATAACATGCTGGAGTCTGTTAAATTAAGTATAATAATTTAATAATTTAATAGTATAATAGTAATAATAGTAATAATAGTATTAATTTAAAAGAACTTGTTGGCAAATGTTTTGCATGATTTCCGTCTCTCAGATCGTAGACCACTAAAGTTAGTAATTCATGGCTCATTAGGCAAGAATGAGCGTGTCGACTGGAGTAATGTTAATATACAGCAGAAAATTAAATATACAAACGGAACAGAGTACCTTTTTAGTAATTTAGAATTATTGCACCTTGATTGTAGTAATTCCTGTTCAAATGATTCTCGCCTTAAACTTGTAGATAGGTATTACAGTATAATGATATAATGTCCATACTAAGGGAAGCAGGAAGGCTTTGGATTAAATTGTGTAATTGCCATACTAAAATTATTCCTGGATGGAATGATTTTATTGGTCTTCTGAAAAGGGAATCAGGTGCTTACGATATTTATAGTCTCTTTGGTCGACCGAGAATAAGGTCAGCTTGCCGGAAACATGAGTAGAAATGGGGCTCATTATAAAGCAGCCATAAGACCAATATCGAATTAACCCATGGAGAAAGTGGGCTGGAGCCCAGGGGCCCCGGGGCCCCGAGGCTCAGAGGGACCACCAGCACCACTCTACCAGTTATCGAATAGTAGAAATTATCCTCACTAATGCTCATTATTATTTATTATTAAATTATCATTTTATTAATTTTTTTGGAAAAGCCCAGAAATAAATTAACTGGCGAAAATTGGCAATTTTTGGGATATAAAAAGTGTTCAAAATTTGTACGACATTCTGTTTGAACATGATTTAGCTTCAACCTTCCCCAATGTAGAAGTTGCATTACGAACACTCATACACTCATGATTATAAATTCCTCTGGCGAACGATCCTTCTCGAAACTGAAACTTATTAAAAATGAAAAATGGTCAAGTATGTTGCAAGAAAGACTAAATCATTTGGGTGCTCTTCCAATATGTGCTCTACCGCGAAACTGTGATCTACCATATTCCAATACGTGCTCTACCGTGAAACTAGCCTTATAAGGCTAACTAACGAAAATATCATGACTTAACCTAACCAATCGTTAGGTCAACTATACGCCCTTGACGATTGGTTAGGTTAAGTCGTGATATTTTCGTTAGTTAGCCTTATAAGGCTAACTAACGTACCTGCTGCTAATCCGAATAATCTAAGGTAGATCACGTATTGGAATGTAAATTTCGCGGTAGAGCACATATTGGAAGAGCACCATCATTTGTCATTGATGTCGATTGAGCTTGAACTATTGCAAACAATTGAATTTTCAGGTGTCTTGGAATCTTTTTCGTTAACGAAAGACAGAAAAGTGAACATTTGATTCGTAGGTTTGAGTTGTTCGACTCATTGTGTGATTTGAAAGTAGAAATTTGATACATTACATTACCGAATTTTAGTTATGAATTTATGAAGTGAACATTTGATTTGTAGTGTTTGATTTGTTCATTTAATTGTGTTGAAAATATAAATTTGATATATTACATTACTGTACTGAGTTTTACTCATAAAATGGGGTTTGGGAACATTGAAACATGGGGGGCCTATTGAAATTCCCAGGAATGTTCCATTGTATGTATATTTTAAATATATTAAAATTCATTTAGATGGGGCAATATGTCCGAGTGTTTGGCTCCTCATGTGTAGTAAGAAAAGACGCCTTGCTCTCTGCTGTTTAATGTGTATCTTGATGGGTTAATTATATTATTTCTCTTACTGACGCAAAAGTTGGATGTTGTATACATAATATTAGAATAAATAACATGGTCTATGCCGATGATATGATATTAATAAACCCTTCAGTTAAAGCTCTGGATCATGTTATAAAACTGTGCGAATTATAGGAGCTATTAAAGAATAGGGACCCCAGCCTTCTTTAGTTAGCTTTATAAGGCTAACTAACGAAAATATCATGACCTAACCTAACTAATCGTCAAGGGCGTACAGTTAACCTAACGATTGGTTAGGTTAGGTCGTGATATTTTCGTTAGTTAGCCTTATAAGCCTAACTAAGGAATGCTGGGGTCCCTAGTCTTCAATAGTTCAGAATTATATTCACAGAACCATGACATCAATTTTAATGTTGCTAAAACTAAAGTTATGTATTTCTATCCTCATTGAAACTAGAATTTTCATAGAGATTATAAATGGTCAGTCATCGAACACTCCTGATGACTAATTTGTCTTTAAAATCATGAAACTAAACTAAAATGAAAATAAACTAAAATGGAATTTAATTGACACTTCCTACAACAGATGGCGCCACTCACTTCGATTAAATTATTTTCAAGGAATCAGTTCCACAAAAGGTATTTCATTAAGTATTGAAGTTTGATGAAAATATTGTCGTCAACTGAGGACACTTTCTTGAAAGAATTTTCAATATTTGAAAATTCCAATCTCTGTGTAAAAGTTTAAACCATACAGTAAATATTATTTTCAAAAGGAGAGGTGAACCAATAGAGCAAGTATAGGAACTTAAGTATCTAGATCAAATTATCACCAGCTCCTTGAGTGAAGACTCAGACATAAGGAAACAATATCGAAGTGGCTGTGCTAAAGCAAACATAGTTATGAGGAACGTCAGATTCTGGACAAGTGAAGCTAAAGACTCTTTTTCGCACTTTCTGCACTAATATCTATGGTCACCAACTGTAGGTTAATTAAAAAGAAAGGTTCTTGCAGAACCCTAAATTTGTTTTATAACAGATCTTTTAGACTTCTGTATAAGTTACCTCTAAGATGCTCAGTTTTTCAAATGTCCGCTAACCACAACGTTTCGAGCCTCCCTGAGGTAAAAAAACGTGTTCATTACAGTCTAGTGCAAAGAATTAAAAATTCATATAATCCAATTGTCCAAGCTGTTCATCAGTTCTGCTTAATATCTTTTAGACAATGACCTTCCTGGAAAGACAGTGTTTATTTATAGCTCCACTTAACAGCAACATTGGCATTTTCATTAAATGTACTTTTTAATTTAATTTTTTAGTATTAGCGTTGGGTAGTTTTTATTATTAATTTTACTGTTACTCGTTTCATTACGTGTATTATTTTTATTTCTTTTTTAGTCCTTGTTTTTTTTTTAGATTTTAAATTTCTTTAATCATTTTTATCTTTTATTACCTTTATAAATATTATATTTTGGGGGATTTATTTTCTGCCACTAAAGATTAATTATCATTACCATTATCCCATTATTATCGCATATAATTCCCATTGAAATATTCTAAGTTCACCAGAGAGGGTCACGTGGAAATCATCAGCTGGTTTCAAAAAAAGTTTTAGTTCAAATTTTGTTTCTTTAATTGAAGTTTAAAAGGTTATTTTAAGCAAGAGTTCTTGCATTCAACTTCAAATTGTACTATATATATATATATATATATATATACACACACACACACACATAGAGTATGTTGCAGTCAAAACCAGTTTTTACTAGTAAAAACTGGTTTTGACTCGTTTCGGGTTTTGACCAATATATTATATATATATATATATATATATATATATATATATATAATATATATATATATATATATACTGCTGTGCAAAAGTCTTAGACATTTTACATTTTTCCACGCTGATATATAAGGAAATTAAGACTTTGTATTCAATTCAAATACACCTTTAACGAAATGAAAATGAAATTCACATAACCATATTTACACCTTCATATAGACCAGAGCTTTCCAAACTGGTGTGTCGCGACACATTAGTGTTTTTTGTATTTTGAAAATTTTGATTTTTCTATCAACAAAATCGGCTACAAGATAAACCACCTACTGAAAAATTATCTGATATTTGATATTTGATAACAAAAATTAATTAATGTGTCGTGAAAATTGTTATGCTTAAATAGTTTGTCGCCAACGTTAAAAGTTTGGAAAGCTCTGATGTAGACAATACAGTACACGTATAGCAACCTTTAATTCATTGATCCAAATCTTCAAAACATTGTGATCATAACAATTCAAAGCAAACTGTTCATAAGCAGCTAATATTAAGTATTGTTTTAGCTAATCCCTCACAATTAACATTCAAATATACGGCAATTAATGAAAAATCGTAATTGTTACTAAAATAATTTATTTCCTCTACAAATCCATTAACCTTCAGGTCACTTTTTGTAAGGCAAAATAAATATCTACCAGGATCAACTGTTTGATTTAAACAAAATAGTTAAAATTTAAGTTGAAAATCGGCAGAGAATTGGGTTTCTGTATGAAGAAGGAAAAACGTTGAGTGAAATACAGTAGTTTGAATCACTTGATTTCAAGGTGTGGTGTCCGAAGCATTATCAACAAGTACATTACTCGTAGAAACATCTTCCGTAATATACAAACCCAGGACTGGACGATCCAAAAAACTGCCTGACAGAGATGATTAATACCCGAAGATATTATCTTTAAGGAATAGAAAGAAGCAGGGCCGCTGAGAGCTGCCCCGGGCCCCGGGGAAGGATTGGTATATGGGCTTCCCTGTTTACTCAGTATTTTATTATGAATGTTTTTTGCGTACATAACAAGCAAACTGATTAATTATATGTTTAAGTCACTATTTAAAACGTAGTATGAATAAACAACTTAGAGGAAAATGCCCATTTTTTTTCGAATCAATTATATTAATTCTATCACCATACAATTTACAAATGCAGTACCAGTCCATGCAGGCAAGACAATTGTTTACTGCAAGATTTTCATAATCAGAAGTGTATTTTCTTTGCCTTCTCTCTAGCAAAGTGGTAAATGATTCTGATGAAATTTAAAGTACGGGCGAACTGGCTTTCAATTATCATACAATGGTTCCCAGATCTGTCAGTCGGTCTTGGGCATTGGTGGACCGCAGATAATATTTTATCTGTTTCAGTTTGACTATGATAATCTCTATAAAATGTATGTTCATTAATTATATTTCCTCTCTGTTATTTAATCAATTGCTTTATTAATATATTTAGATTTTATCCCCCCTCTTTCCGGGCCCCCTAGAGGTCCTGGTCCCGGGGATTTATCCCAGCTTCCCCGTCCTCTCGGCAACCCTCGAAAGAAGACAAGTGTTGAATTGGTAACAAAACTCGCAGAAAGATCCAGTGTCCTTGTCCATTAATAAACAGTACGAAGGTCACTTTTGAAAGTAGCGCTTAAAGGATGTGTTGCAGTAAGAAAACTTCTCTTAAGGAAGGGAAACAAGGTTAAAAGGCTAAACTATACATAAGAACACAGAAACTGGACAATGGAATAATGGTTAAAGGCGCTTTGGACGAACGAGTCAGAATCTTAATTATTTGGATGTATTCACAGTGTGTATATACATATGTACATGTATTTGTATTGTTTTGCGGTGGAAACACAAACTTGCGATGCTTATTACTCCCACTGAATCATACACCCGGACTTAAACACTATCAGTTAACAACACAAACAAGGAAATGACTGTGGACCAGCCTTTCCATTAAATTATGATAAATCAAAGCATCGTTGCTTCTAGTGTTTAAGAGACACTTACGGAAGCCTTGGTAGTACGTTGACTCGCTATACACAAGCACTAATGCTGTGAGCTGCTCCAATACTGGATGGGGAATGGGTGAAGTCGTGCTTTGTGAAACAACAGTAAAGTCTTTCTTGTATACCTATTATTTAATCTGTAAACAATTTGTGTACTAAAATCTCTCTCTCTCTCTCTCTCTCTCTCTCTCTCTCTCTCTCTCTCTCTCTCTCTCTCTCTCTCTCTCCTCCGAACTAGTTTAAGGTTCCTGGGCAGGACCAGTTCCTCCCCAGAGTTTTGCGGGAAGTCCGCGACCAGGTGGCTCCCCACCTCGCTACAGTCTTCAACAAGTCGTTGGAGACGGGCCAGGTGCCTGGTGACTGGAGGGAAATCAACGTGACCCCTATCTTTAAGAAAGGGGATCACGAAAGTCCAGGGAACTATCGTCCCATTAGTCTCATTTCGGTCGTAGGTAAATTATCAGAGGGGATAATAGCGGATAGGATCGTTGACCATTTGGATTCCTACAAGCTGCTTGGGGACTCCCAACATGGGTTTAGGCGGCATAGGTCGTGTTTCACCAACCTGCTCGAGTTTTTCCACGTTATGTGGAGTGAGTACGATAAGAGTAGGGCGATTGATATACTTTATCTCGACTTTCAGAAAGCATTTGATAAGGTACCTCACCGCCGGCTAATGGCCAAAGTCCGCGCGCTGGGTATCGATGGGAAGTAGGTAGCTGGATTGGAAACTGGCTGAAGAATAGGCGGCAGAGGGTTGTAATTAAAGGGACTAGCTCGGATTGGGCCTCGGTCACTAGCGGGGTTCCTCAGATTCCGTTTTGGGGTCACTGTTGTTTATCATTTACATAAATGATATCGACGCTGGCATCGTCAGTAGGATCGCCAAATTCGCTGATGACACCAATGTTGGGACGCCCGAAGCGATCGAGCAACTGTGTGCGGACCTACGTAGGATAGGAGAGTGGTGCGAAAAATGGCAAATGCCGTTTAACTTGGGTAAATGCAAGGTCATGCACATTGGTTATGCCAATCCCAAGTCGGAGTACTCCATGTTAAGGAATAATATCGAGACCACTGATTTGGAAAAGGACTTGGGTGTGCTAATTAGCAGCGACCTTAAGTTTACCAAACAGTGCGTGGAGGTGGAAAAGAAAGCCCAGAAGCTGTTGGGTTATATCAGGAGGGAGACAATTTCGAAACAAGGAGATTGTGCTCTCTCTGTACAATTCCCTGGTTCGGCTGCACCTGGAGTACGCTGTGCAGTTCTGGTCACCCACCGTCAGGAAAGATATTGACAAGCTGCAGCGAGTCCAGGCGAAGGCCACAAAGTTGATCCCTTCTGTTAGGCATATGGGCTATAATCGACGCTTACACGCCCTCAATTTGTTTTCGCTGGAAACTCGGAGGCTGCGCGGTCAACTCATCGAGGTTTTCAAGCCCTTACACGGATTCATCGATGTCGATTTTAGAAGCATGTTTAGTTTAAATGATAACTCAACTCGCAACAATGGTTGGAAGTTGGATTTAAAAATGTTTAGGACTAGTGTGTGTGGGAATTACTTTACCTATAAGATCTGAGGTACTTCTTGTCCTTGTAACTCCTTGTAACTCTCTCTCTCCATATATTATATATATATATATATATATATATATATATTATATATATATCTTATCTTATCTTATCTTATATATCTTATCTTATATTATATATATATATATATATATATATATATATATATATATATATATATATATATATATATATATATATATACCGCAGACCGAAATTAGAAAAGTAGAAAGGAAAGAGAAGAAAGAAAAACTAGCCGAAATCACGAAAAAATGTGTAAAGTGGTCTAAACATAGGAAGTTGAATAAAAATTTACTATGATTAATGGAATGCACCGCGTGCTAGCAGCTCTGTAACTGCGAAAATGGAGCGTACGAGACTATTAGCTTAAAATGCATTCTGTGCAATACATTTAAGCACTACGAATGCATAAACTTAGGAAAAAATGATAGGAAAATGGTGAATAGAAGGAATAACAAAATCATTGTTTTTTAACGCACAGGAAATTAGTACACAATAGTATTACAGGAAAGTAGTACAAACGGGAAGGGAGAATGTTGAAGTATAATAAAAGAAACAATTGCAACAAGTTCACCGACAGTAAAACAAGAAATGACAGAGACGCCGACAAAAATGAAAATGGGATTCAGGACACCGAGTTTAACACGTTAGAAGGCGGCGCAAAAGAAACCTTAGTTAAAGAAATAGCATGCACAAAATAGCAGAAAGCATATCAAAGATTTGGAAAAACCACTGAGTAGGGAAGAAGTGGTTCTGGAACAAAGGAAAGCAATTGAATTTCACAGTAATCTCATAAAGAATCTAAAAGATGGACCCCATGCGAATACTACAAAACAGGATGTGAAACTTCGGGGCCATGTATAACCATTCTAAAAAATGTTTCAACATAATAAGGATTGGAATTTGCCGATACCGAGAGGACTGCCACCACTTTCATCCTTCTATGTGTATAAATTCAATTAGTGAGCAGAAATATCTTAATATGGAATGCTTTTATTGTCATAGGTATATTTAGCGTTCATTAAGGGTACATAAAGGAAAAAAAGGGAACTCAAGCCTCAAGTAAAAGAAGTGGCAACATGATCAATGAAGGGCATTTTGTAGAAGAAATGAGAATGATAACAGAACACCTGTCACTCTTACTGAGGAAAGACCAGACTTTGCAGATATATGTACACCATCAATACATGCAACATCCACCTGCCCAAAATCACCCACGGTAAACTCAGAAACCACAATGATACCAACGGCCACATTCTCAGTGTCCTCAAGCGCAACGGACCACCCACTAACAAAGCCTAGGAACAGACAAAATCGAACGGATACCGTCTAACATCCACCTCTACAGAACATCAAGACTATTAAACCTCTAAATTTACTGTATATAAATATACATGGTCTGTACACTGACAAAATAGATTGCAAATTGCAATACTTACAAAACCTAGCTCTTGAAACCAACACAGATATCATGTGCTTAACAGAAACACACTTGTATCAATATGAAAAAAGGGTGTGAAAATTGCATCGACACGGAAATAACATTAAAGGACTACAACATATACAGAGTGAATAGATTTGCTAGAAAAGGAGGAGACTGTTGTATTTACTGTATATGAAGAAAACATACACAAGTGAAATGAAGGTAAGTAAATCAAATACCACGGTCGAAATTCTTATTTTAGAAGTAAAAGAACTAAATTTAATAATTTTTAACGTGTAGATACCACCAAACACCAAAAAAAAATTAATTTCAGTTCCCTACAAATGAAATCAAAAAGACGTTAAAACTACTAAAAGCTCCATCACTAAATATGTTAATTTCCGTTCCATTCCATTCATAACATGGAAGAAAAATGATCAAGTTTTATATACTGAGAAGCTCCACGGCAAAATTATAAAATATGGTAAAACTCAGGGAAGAATGCTACCGGGTGTGTATAAAGTAACGCAAGTGAGGAGACAAACCCGATTTGAATTATATTAACGCGAGTGAACATGGACAAGTGATATTTATTACATGCACTTTATAACAACTGTATATTCAATAGCAAGGTTTATAAGAGCTGTTGAAAATGCCTTTATAAGTTAAAAAACAAGTTGAAACTAGTTTAAACCAGTTCAAATCGGATTTTTCTCTTCACTTCGTTATTTCATACACACCTTGTACTAGATATTATGGAAAATTATGCTTTTACTCAGGAAATATGTGTAGCGACTCGAAAAGAGAACGTTTTGGGTTTAATTTTGCCAAATAACAATGACATAATAAATAAAAATGGGATCAATCCCAGAAGAGGCACCTGAAATCATTTTTAGGTGCTTAATCTGGGATTGAGGCAAAACACAGGTGCTTAATCTGGGATTGAGGAGAAAAAATATGAACAGTTTTTAGAGATATAATTTCATTGTTTTTATCAATATTTGAAAAAATCAACCCTAACCTAACCTAACCTATATCTATACCAATTTATGTGGCAAGATAGATTTGCTTCAGATGGATTCAGAAACATTCGGGCTCATATTGCAGGAATTTATAATATCTAAAATTTTTCTTTATTCATGAAACCACTTTAAACCTTTTATAACTTTGCCTTTATTACATTTGTAATAAACTTTGTATAAACAATAAATTTTGTAATCATCAGGTTTTTTTATTTAATTCCTTGCAAGGTGCCTATTCTGGGATTGAGGTTGAACGCAGGTGCTTCATCTGGGATTGAGGTACATCAGGTGCCTATTCTGGGATTGACCCTAAAAATGTAACATAAACCTATTTTTCTGATCATAAGCTAATCGATATACAAAAAAAAAAAAAAAAAAGGTACTTGTGGGTTATCTGTCGCCACTTTTTAATATTTTTTTATTTTTTTATTTTATATATTAAGAGAAGAGGATTCTTTATACTGTACGGCATTGACGATTGGTTAGGTTAAGTCGTGCTAGTTTGGTTAAATAAAACGGTATTTAACCAAACTAGCACGACTTAACCTAACCAATCGTCAATGCCGTACAGTATAAAGCTAGCACGACTTAACCTAACCAATCGTCAATGCCGTACAGTATAAAGAATCCTCTCTCTTAATATATAAAATAACTAAATAAAAAAATATTAAAGTTTTTTATTTAACCAAACTAGCACGACTTAACCTAACCAATCGTCAATGCCGTACAGTATAAAGAATCCTCTTCTCTTAATATATAAAAATAAATAAATAAAAAAATATTAAAAAGTGGCGACAGATAACCCACAAGTACCAAAAAAAAAAAAAGCCAGAAGACCAAATATTCCTCCTTGAGAAATAGAAAGAACATTTGAAGGATTAAATATGAATTCAATGAAAGTTGATTGGACAAGTATAAAATCAGAATTAATGGGGTAGATTGGAGATTACTATTTATCGATAAAACTCTAGAACAAACACTACTTATAATAGAAAACGAAACTAAACCTACCGTTCAAGCATGTTTCGAAGAGACAAAAACGTGACAAACTCGAGAGAAAAATCGTAACAGTATTTAAACAGGGAAACAAACCGTATAAAATATTCACGGGTGCAAAACTGAAGCAAGGAGACTCTCGCAAGTGAAGAACGCCGGTTTTTCAGGGTGGACCTCGGTAACTCGGTCGTAGGTACATGGTGACGATGTTGAAAACGACGATAACGTAGCCAGTGGAAGAATGCATTTTTTTTTTTACCATAAACGTCGTGTCTAAAATTTTACACGAATGTTGGTACACACAAGATGGTAACCTAAGGTTACCATACTTGAACTTTCAAAAAAGAGGACACTGCGGAGAGGGGTGTGTGTGTATTTGTATCAGTATCTATCAACTCACGTGTATTAATGTGTTATATATACTGTGTACTACATGTCGTCTATATTGAGTATCTATAAATAAGAACAAGTGTTATGGCCTCAAAAAGCAGTTCCAAATACTCAAATTTTCCGGACATGTCTTGGAAAAACCGAGTGTATGGTAACCCTAGGTAACCGAGTTTCACACAATGGGTTTCAGAATTTCACAGATGAGGATGTTACACAATTGATGTTTAATGTGTTACTGAGGACAGTAGTAGCGTAGCTAATTCTTATAATTAACTTCATATGAACTCAAGACTCAGAACTAAGTAATCAAATGTACCGATTACCTTCTCTTATAAACAACGTGAAAAGAAAGAACACACGGATAAAATTTAAGTTTTACTTCTTATGTTCGCATTTTAAATTAAATGTTAATTTACGTTATATAACTTACTAAATGGCCTAGGGTGGTGGAAAATTTCCTCGCAGAGGGAAAATTAAACGGATTAACCAGATTAACGAAAAGATGGAATGCGCCGACACGGATTTTCAAACTGGTCTCAATTTTTCTCTCGCATCTATTTTTTCTGTTTTTTATAGCGGCCTCTTAGTATGTTCGATTTCAGTTTTCACCTTTCGTTTCAACAGATTTTTTTAAAATCCGTCATCACTTGCAATTCAGAAAAATATTCTGAGTAATCCATATTAAAACGTATGATGAAACCTAACTGTTTTATAGTAATTAATTTCCTAGATGAACATAGTTTTATATATTTATTAATTTATAATTAAAATTATGTTTAATGACTGAATTTTCACTATGACGTTTCAGGTTTACTATTGCGTAATTCGTGAAATTAATGGCGCATTCTGATGTTAATACTATCAAGCAGTGCATTTGGTTGAAAAACAATCACGTGATACAAAATGGTTGCTGCGCAGATGCACTAGAAAACGGAGTGTGCGCACTAAACGAGTGCACATGTGAGACACCCGTAAACCTACGCGAGATGGGTACTAATCATTATATTGATTTACGTCATAATGTAAGCTGCCCTATTCTATTTTAAGTTTTTAATACAATTTCTATAAAGTTTTACCTATGTTATACTATTATTAATGCCCCATTTTTGCAATCCCAACACAAGATAAAAAAAATACACGAAAGAGAAGTAAGTGGACTTAAAACACTTATTCATTCACAAAACAAACGAGAAGGAAATCAAGGTAACAGATAACATAAAAAATAACCCCAAATAACGCCTTTCCGAAAAGAAAAATGAAAAGTAAAAAAGGCATTAGTCCTTTAAAAGATATAGTAAATGAATACACAAATGACCAAGAAGAAATGAGTGAATTGCTTCGAAACAATTTAATTCGGTGTTCAGTCTCCCCTAATCCCAAGATCAGAATAGAAAATCCGGATGAATTCTTCAAGACCGATACAAATCAGTCAAGAACAAGTACAGACACGAATGGATTTTAAATGTATTTTAAATTCTCGTATCAGGATATAAACACGAGAAAATTCAGCACGAGAGCCACACACACATGAAGTGCCGTGTTCCTCAAGAAACGCAAAGAGAGTATAGGCAAGCAATTATATTTAATCTGGAGAAAATTACTCGACACAGGATAAATTCCATTCCTATAAAGAACGCGAACATTGCCTCCTTATTCAAAGAAGGTAACTGTTTTATAGTATTTAATTTCCTAGATGAATATAACTTTATATATTTATTAATTTATAATTAAAATTATGATGTTTAATGACAATGAATTTTGCACAAGTAGCTCTCACTTCCCACCTTACAAAGTGCTTTGAACGTGTAATTAGAGGCAAAATTACTTACTACCTGCAAGAAAAAAATTTATTTAATCCGGGCCAACATGGCTTCAGGCATGGAAGATCATGAATATCATAGCTATTAGACCACCTAGAGAAAATGCTAGAAACATTGTGTCGAGGTCAAAATATAGATAATAATATACACCAATTTTGCTGAAGCCTTCGATAAATGTGATCATGGAATTATAGCACACAAACTTTAAAACGCAAGACTTACAAGAAACTTGGGACGATGTATATTCATTTTTCTGACTCAAAGAACACAAAGAGTAGTAGTGGTAGTAGTGGTAGTAGTAGTAGTGAGTAGTAGTAGTAGTAGTAGTAGTAGTAAATAAATGAAGTTAAATCTGAAATCTCAGAAGTCGTCAGCGAGAGAGAAAACTAAATGACATCTTTCAAATTCTCTGTCAAGTAGATTTTGAACTACTGTACTGTATATATATATATATATATATATATATATAATATATATATATATATGGGTCCTGTATTGACAAAAAAGAAATACAAATGACAAACTATAACATCCTCCGAGCCGAGTGAGACGTAAAGGAGGATGTGCTATTTAGTATTTACACACGCGAAAGGCACATAGCAGAAATGGCTATAAGTACCTCAAACAACTACGTAGAATGTGTAGCAGCAAAAATTGAAAAATTAAATTTGGTACTAATTGTAATGTACAGACCCCCAAACACGCCAACCTCAAAATTTTCAGATTCCATTACAGAGGTAAGAAACCTGGTAAAAGATCTACACTCTCCAACCCCAAATATTTTTCTCTGTGGAGATTTTAATTTCCCATTCATGAAATATAAAAGGATAGGAAAAAATATATGTATACACCAGGACAAGGAGGGCACACGAGAAGACCAGGAGCAGGTGAAAATGGTACTACCTCTAGCTGATGAATTTATGTTAACGTAAGAAATAACAGAAAACACAAGAAAAAACAACTGCCTAGATTTGGTATTCACAAACAACAGTAATCTACTTGATAATGTAGAAATATCCCCAACTATGATATCGGAGCACAACATCATTGAAATAACAACTAATATAAAGACAACAGGAAAGAAAAGAACACGCACAACAGAAAAAAGCAAATTCGAAATTTTTAATTTTCACTCCAAAACTATAAACTGGGAAGATGTAACAGCCAGCATGGAAGTAATGGATTGTAAAACCATTTTCTAGGCCAAGACAATGGAAGAAATGCTAAGACGTTAGAGGAGAAGACGTTAGAAATTGTGAAAAAACATGTCCCAAAGATACAACAAAGAGGAAAGAGAAGCAGGTTCGAAAGACAAAAGAGAGCACTGTTTCGAAAGAGAAAAAGAGTGACTGCAAAACTAAGTAATTGTAAAGATAACAACATCAGAAAAATATTAAATGATAAACTGCAAAGTATCGACGTAGTCATACAGGAACTAATCGAGAAGTATACAGAAAAAGAAGAAGACGACGCTATAGAAGCGATAAAGGCTAACTCAAAGTCTTCTATAATTTTGCAAAAAGAAAGTCGAAAAACCATGCGACTATCGGACCTTTAAAAAATGAGAACAGTGCTTTATCGGATGATCTAACAGAAGTATCTGAAATATTAAGAGCTCAGTACGAATCATCTTTCAGTATCCCAAAAATTGACAAATTGATATGCAACAGAAACGTTTCTTTGAAGAAGAACCATAAGGGAAAGTATAACGGATTTCGACTTTACGACGGACGATATTACACAAGCCATAGGGAAAACTAAAAACACACTCAGCGGCAGGACCAGATAAATGGAATGCCACACTGATCAAAAACTGCAAGAATGCAATTGCTGAGCCCCTATACTGGCTACGGAGACGATCACTAGACACGGGAGAAATACCGGGCATCCTGAAGAGCGCGAACATAGTTCCAATATATAAAGGAGGAGATCAATCCGAGGCCAAAAACTATAGGCCAGTATCGCTTACATCCCATCTCACTAAAATATTTGAAAGAATAGTTAGACAGAAAATCTACGACTTTTAGAAACGCAGAAAAAATTCAATGATAACCAACAAGGGTTTCGGTCAGGCAGATCATGCCTATCACAACTAATGGAACACTACAACAACATTATTGATTCACTGGAAAGTAATGAAAACTATGATGTACTATACACAGACTTTGCTAAAGCGTTTGACAAGTGTGACCACGGAATCATAATACATAAGCTGAAATATATGGGAATAACAGGAAAAGTAAGGAAATGGATATATATAATTTCCTTAGTGATCGGCGGCAAGTCGTTACACTGCAAAGAGTATCTTCATCAGAATCAGAGGTCCTCAGCTCAGTACCACAAGGAACAGTATTAGCTCCACTACTCTTCATAATCATGCTAACTGACATAGATGAGAACGTTACCAGAGACAGCACAGTAACATCCTTTGCCGATGACACAAAGATCAGTAGAAAAATAATAAACCCAGAAGACATAAGATCCCTACAAACCGACATAAACAGAATCTACAAGTGGTCGGAAGACAACAATATGAAGTTTAACACCGAAAAATTTCAGCTATTACGGTACGGAAAAAGAGAAGACGTAAAATCCATGGAATATTATACTCCAAATGGACAGGAAATTCAGAGAAATCCCAGAGCAAAAGATTTAGGGGTTGTAATGACGGATGATGCGAAATTTGAGACACAAAATAAGATAGTAGTAAACAGAGCAAAGAGAATAACGGGACAGATATTGAGAACCTTTAAACGAAAGGATAGGAATGTAATGATTCCTCTACTGAAAACCCTGATAATACCCAAATTGGAATACTGCTCGGTCCTAACATCCCCATATAAAAAAGAAGACATTAGACAGCTGGAAGGGATCCAGAGAAGCTTCACAGCCAAGATCAATGCGTGCAAAGAACTAAATTACTGGGAAAGGTTACGCGAACTAGACCTATACTCACTGGAAAGGAGAAGAGAGAGATACACCATTATTTACACTTGGAAAATAATGGAGAAACTAGTCCCTAATCTTACTCTGAACCCTATAACTCCCCAAACAACGGTAGACAGTAGAAACGGCAGACTGTGCCGTATTCCCAAATTGAAGGCGAGACAGGGCACATCCTTAACCCTGAAAGAAAATAGTTTTGTAGTGAGAGGACCAAAATTGTTTAATCAGTTGCCCAAAGACCTAAGAAACACAAAGGGAGTTACAGTGGAAATCTTCAAAAGAAGACTAGACGCGCCTGGATCAGAAGAATCCCCGATGAGCCGGGCGTACCTGGCTATGTGAGGTGGAGAGCGCAAGAATCAAACTCACTACTTCACCAGGCCAATTCGAGAGGAGGGGCGACAAGCTTGACCTTCGCAAAATGAGAGATCATCACCCGAAACCTTTGTAAGGTAATGTAAGGTAAGGTCATTCCAGCGTAACGGTCGTTACATTCGGAAGCAAGTTATGGTTGAACTGTCCCTTGCTCCTTATACTAATGATTGCGGACACATTGATGCAGATATTAATGACAGTGTCTAATCTTGTTTCGTGGATGACACAAAGATATGCAAGGAAATATCAAATGTGGGTGGCATATCAAAATTACAAAATGACATTGAAACATTATTGAAGTTCGCGGAAGACAAAAAGATGAAGTCCAACGAAGAAAACTTCCAGCTTATAAGATACGGTAACAAAAGGGAACTAAAAAATAATGGATTCAAAACACTAGCCCACAAACAGATAATACCACACTTACGAGTCAGAGATCTTGGAGTAATAATATCGGATGTAAAATTCAGAGAACCCTACAACATTAAAATTACAACAGCTAGAAAAATAATGGGAATTATCTGGAGGAGTTACAATAGCAGTAAAGCAAACATCATGTTAATATTATGGAAGAATTTAGGCCTGCCCATAACTGAGTATGCTCATTACTCACAAGCCCATACAGAAAACTAGACATTTGGAACATAGAGGCCAGACAAAGGATTTTAGGTCTAAGACAGAGGAAACGAAACATGAAGACTACTGGTCTCGACTACAATCCCTGAAATTCTACTCCTTGGAAATAAGACGTGAGTGATACACAACAATATATATACAGTATATTAACTACAATGTGATAGTGAGCCATGTAAACGAAGATGGAAAATATCTTCAAATACTGACCCAAAACTCTTTAACGTGCTGTCAAAAGGACTGATGAACCTCCAGCACACCAACCTGAATATTTCAAGAACCAACATTGCCTGTACCTGTACCTGACCAGCCTGACCGGCCATGACTGCGAAGGCAAGAGGAAAGTGGAAGTCAACTCACTCCACCAAATTCCGCAAATGAGGCGGGATGCTACAGAGGGGTCGACCCCAGGTCGATCCTGAACCGTCGTTTGAATACATCAACGCATATTTTATACACTTCTATTACAGTTTAACGACCTCGTAAATCACGGAAGTAAAAGTGAAAAGAACCAAAATAGTAACGTTAATAACACGGATCGTTGACTTGTTAAATTCAGAATTAATCCCAAACAAATGGCCGAAATGCGGCAAAGGAATCGTATAACTTAGTTTGACCTCATCATCATTGTTTTTAATTAGAGAAATTTTTGTTTTAATTAACAAATATTTTTTAAGGGTAATAAAATAGTTTCAAAAAGAGCTTTGCACCCTTTAGTCGTACAATTCGTTCTTAATTAAAGAGACAAAAACGCTTTCTACACATATCAACGAGAGAAAACTAAGCGACATCTTTCAAATTCTGTCAAGTAGATTTCGAACTACTGTACTATATATATATATATATATATGGGTCATTCCATCGTAACGGTCGTTAGATTCGGAAGCAAGTTATGGTTGAACTTTAACCAGTAGAATCATATTGTATTGATCTGAAGATACTGATGCTTCGCACATACAGTAGTTGCAGTAAACCTAGGGCAATAAAGGGGTATATTCGTTTTGAAATTTTAGTATGTATTTTTTATTTTAAAGTGAAACAAACACAGCGTAACGGTCGTTACACGGATGCAACCTCAACTTTCACTGCATATGACATCTGTCCAAAAATTTGTGAGGTGGCTTGACCAATGCCAGCGAGTTTTATACCATACATAGTCTAGGGATGAGGGTATGTAGCAATGTGCCATTTATGCAGCTAACCCATCTGCATTTAGAAAAATAAAAAAATAATCGTCGTAACGGTAGTTACATTATTTTCGTAACGGTCGTTACTGTGCGATTTTAGTAATTTAAACAACCACTTATTGGTGCTAAACACGAACAATATGTGGCCAAATGCTTGAATCCTTACCCAGTAAACATTATTCTATATATATATATATATATATATATATATATATATATATACAGTGATCCCCGGGCCTGCACAAGGATTCCGTGCCTGAAAAAGCTCGTCGCGAAATTGTGCAGGTCGAAACTATCTCCCCATAATATGCTGTAAATGGGTTGGGAGGATAAAAATTTTAAAAATCATAAAACTTGGTTAACCTTGGTTTTGCTTTCGCCCGAATTGTTCATTCTGATGAAGTTCAAGCTTGTCACTCCACCTAAGACTCAGAGTTTAACGTGGAATCCGAACCACGCCCCATCAGGAGCCCAGCGTCTTAACCACTATTATAAAGTATTCTAAAGACTTAGTTATTCGCGCTAAATTCTGAAATTATTATATCTAACTGGTCACTGGCATTAATCGTCTTTTAAGATGGACGAAGGCTAAGGTATTTAGTTGTCTAGTTCCAAAATCTTGCGTACACCCCTGTAATCCAGCCAAAGATAATTGCCTCTTCTTTTTAAAACTTAAGTTTGATCTTGGGTCGAAAAATATTGCAGTAAGAGCCTTTGTTCTGGACTTACAATTGCTTATGAAAAAGTGTTACTAAATATTTTTTTAGTATTTACCACAATTTAAAAAAAATCGTGCTGATCTATCTTCGAATTTTAGTTCGTATAGATCGAAAAAAGGGTAGTGAAATGTCCTCGTCCTATCTCTGAATTCGTGCAGGTCAGGGGATATATAGGGTGAACCAAATGTAGGTGGACAGTAAATGATAACGTTTATTTTGAGAATACATATTTAATTTTTTTGTATACTATAATACAAAATAAAATTTAAATAAATTTAGTTATAATATTTAATATAATAAAACACAAACACCATAGTTATAATGAACACCATAGTTATAATATAATATAACACAAACCGTATTCAACCTACTGTCCACCTACTTTTGGTTCACCGTGTATATATATATATATATATATATATATATATATATATATATATATATATATATATATATATATATATATATATATATATTTAAATAGATATATATATATATATATATATATAAAAATATATATAGTAACCTTTTTAGAATATTAAAATTGAGACATTTCCCTATAAAATGGTGTATTACAAGTGTAGTTTTGCTGAAAAAAAAATTTGGCTTGGAAGTTGATATCTTGATGGAATGACCATACCTGAAGTTCATATATTTGAGAGAAAGCTCACACAGCTTAGCTAAATTTAATTTGTTTTATTATGTCTTCCATCCTCTATGAAAAGAAAAGCTTTAAAATTGTTGTGATGTATTAAAAATTTTATGTTCATTTCAAAGCAGTTCTTCTGCTCTTGCCGGGATCAATGCCACTTCCATAGTGCTTCCGATAGTCCAAACCAATGATATTCTCTCGAAACTAATGTTAAACAAATGGCGTGAGTAGTATAGTGTGTCAGCAAATTTTCATCGAGTTCTATTCATTCATTTCGGAGAAAATGTAAGTTGATGTTGGTAGGTACCTTTTTTGCGACTCTGTACAAAGAACATACGGGACTAGTATGTTTCATGGACTGCTCTCGATTTTCCTACGAAATTGCAAACAAGGGCAGTCGATGACCCTGATTTTGTTTCTGCAATCGGTTTTCTTGAGAAATGATAAAGAAAAATGTTATTGGATATTGAATAAATTTATTTACTGAAACGACGCAATACACTCCAACATCTTTTTGAATAAGTCCGAGCTGGTGTGACGTTTACGCCATACAAATTCACAAAGGTACGAGTCAAGTTGGTCGCGATCTGTTCCGCATCGCAGTTTGTTCGATTGTTTCAATGAATTCCACAAGCTTTCCACCTGCTGAGGGTGAGGTTAGGTTAGGTTAGGTTAAGTTAGGTCAGGTTAGGTTAGGTAAGGTTAGGTCAGATTTCTCAAGAAAACCGATGGCAGAAACAAAATCAGGGTCATCGACTGCCCTTGTTTGCAATTTTGTAGGAAAATCGAGAGCAGTCTATGAAACATACTAGGTCCGAACATACAATAGGTGTAACAAGAAATATATAAAACTGGATCAGCGAATAATTTATATATATATATATATATATATATATATATATATACTCGTATACCATTCTGAGTTCAATCCCATATATATATATATATATATATATATATATATATATATATATATATATATATATATATAAATAATTATATACCCATATACTACGTGTATATAAGCAAATAAAAACATATAACTGGGTATTATACATACAGTATTTACAGAACATATAGAACTTGAGCTGAGCTGACACATTCTTTTTCTAGATACGCAACGTCAAGTCTCTGTATAATATTAAATAACCTTCACTTTATACAAAATTTATATTCGTTACTTTGAAGTTACATAAATATTTTTATAGTTATACAGGAATAGAATTGATTATCTAATAATAATAATAGTAATAATAATAATATTAAATAAATATTTATATTCTTAAAACTGGTTGGACGAACGTCTCTAGTTTTAAGTTACAAACTAAAGAAGGTGTTAAAAATTTCAACTTCTTGAAGTGTTTCTTTGGAAAATTTTCAGCTGTCAATTTTTTGTAGCACTGTGAACGAAATGAAAAATTAGGTACTTACCTATTATCGGGACCACCAAACGTCATTTTCGTTTAAACTAACGAAAATATCACAACTTAACCTAACCAATCATCAAGGACGTACAGTTAACCTGACCGGGCATTCAGTTGACCTAACCCGGCATTCAGTTGCCCTAACCGGGATTCAATTAACCTAACAGGTTAATATTGGTTATTTCACCTAAATATCTTCTGATCTTTAGGTCAACTGAATGCCCGGTTAGGTCAACTGAATGCCCGGTTAGGTTAATTGAATGCCCGGTTAGGTCAACTGTACGCCCTTGATGATTGGTTAGGTTAAGTTGTGATATTTTCGTTAGTTTAAACGAAAATGACGAGAGCAAAAATACATAATAAACAGTTTGGTAGTTCCGATAATACGTAAGTACCAAAAATTATACTACTACCTAATGAATGTACTGTATGTATATACAGCGTGTCCTAAATAAATGTATACCCACTTTGTTCGATAATACCAGCTATGAGGATAATAAATATATTACAGTTTATATGTTTTTTAATAAAGAATTTTCTCCTGAATCTAAATATGTAATTATGTTTATTAAAAATTGAAGAACAAAAAAGTTACAGATGTTTAAATTAGAATTATTATTTTCGAGACTTCATGTGCGATATTTTCTATTTTTTTTATGGCCTGGCCTGCCTTTTAACCGACTGTTTTGAGATACTTATGTTTAGTGCCTAGCTTAGCCTAGCCATTTCGTTGAGTTCTAATTAGGCAAGACTACAGTTTTGCTCTAACCTTATCCAACATCTTATAACTCTGCGACGTTTGTTCTTTTCTAACGACAATTTGAACATCTTAGATAAAGTGTCATTTAACCATGGAATTTGTAAATTTTTTGAATTAACTAATAATTACAACATTTATGCTTCAATATCAACACTAAGCATAAGTATCTCAAAACAGTCGGTTAAAATATTAGAAAATATCGCACATGAAGTCTCGAAAATAATAATTATAATTTAAACATCTGTAACTTTTTTTTTTCAATTTTTAATAAAAATAATTACATATTTAGATTCAGGAGAAAATTCTTTATTAAAAAACATATAAAATGTAATATATTTATTATCCTCATAGCTGGTATTATCGAACAAAGTGGGTATACATTTCTTTGGGACACGCTGTATATAATGCGCCTCGGTGGTGAAGTGGTTAACGTCGCTGACTACGAATCCACCCGCCCCGGGATCGAGACCCGGTGACGGCAGGCGGCGCGCAGCAAAACCCAGCTCTTTATCGTCCCACACAATAAAAAAATATTGGTTGGTAGATAAATGGGTACCTTGGGCAGCCAAGTGGTTAGGACGCTGGGCTGCTGGTTGGGCGTGGTTCGGATTCCACATTAAACTATAGGTCTAAGGTGGAGTAATAAGCTTGACTTTCGTCAGAATGAACATTTCAGAAGGAAGGAAAACAAAGGTTTTATATATATATATATATATATATATTATTGTATTCTTTAGTAATATTGACTTATGTCACTAAGTATTTATGTGACTAGATTTCGACCGTTATTTTTCTGTCCGGTTAAGTTAATTGAATGCCCGGTTAGGTCAACTAAATACCCGGTTAGGTCAACTGAATGCCCGGTTAGGTCAACTGTACGCCCTTCATGATTGGTTGGTTAAGTCGTGATATTTTCGTTAGTTTTAACGAAAATATCACAACTTAACCTAACCAATCGTCAAGGGCATATAGTTGACCTAACCGGGTATTCACTTAACCTAACTGGGCATTATATCCCATAAAAAATTACAATAACAAACATAACTTTTGAACCGCCCATTTCTCCAAAACAAACCTTACATTTTTAAATCAGCGTACAAATCTACATTAAATATCTTATTTTCAACAAAATCGGAAACAGTACATGAAACGGAAAAATCCACAGGGTGAGTCAGAAGTCCTGCCTCAAAACTATTTATTGTGTGGTTATTTTTGCCAGGATTTTTGTATCACCTTATATATATATATATATATATATATATATATATATATATATATATATATATATATATATAATCTTATATATAGTCTGATAATCCAGTAATAATCCAGAAGTCCCTTCAAACTACCATCCAACCTCTCTATCATGCTAACCACAAAAAAAAATCTTTGAGAAAATCATACACAGGCAACTAATAACATATTTCACAGAGGAAAATATGCGAAAATATGCTGTCACCTTTTTAGTTCGATTTTAAGGTCAAACATATCTACGAAAGATTCCTTTAGTGCTTTAACAATTAAAATGACCTATATTGCAATTTTCTCGAACCTCTCTAAAGGTTTTGACTTAATAGAACACACATAAATAAAAAAAAAAATGGCTAATGATGGAGTAAGAACTGTGTCAATAGATTGAATCAAGTCCTATATAAATAACAGAAAGCGATACTTTAGACTAATTAACGTAAATCAGACTTTCAATCAGTCACACACGGTTCTATTTGAGGACCTCTTCTATGCCTATGTTATGTTATTGATTTTATAATTACACAACGCAACCAGTATTCAGTATGCATAAGACACAACACGGATCATATCTCATAACGATGTAGGTACTTCTGAAGAAAGAACAATCACTGAACTCATATTTTGTATTTTTAACAGTGTTGTGACAGTTACATATTTTTAACAAATTACAGTTACTAGTTACTGCCTCAAATAAGTAACTAGTTATTCTAGTTATTAGCTGCTAGTTACTGCCTCAAATAAGTAACTAGTTATTCTAGTTATTAACTACTAGTTACTGCCTCAAATAAGTAACTAGTTATTCTAGTTATTAGCTACTAGTTGCTGTTTCAAAAAAGTAACCGTGTGGTGACCACAAAGTCCCTTTGCATGAAAAACAAGGGCAACATACAGATATGCTGTAATTTCACTACAAAGGGACTTTGTGGTAACGCTGTAGTTACTAATTAGTTCAAAAGTTACTTTCGATATTTTTCGTGGGTTTAGCGAGATTTCTGATCCTGATAAAAGTACTTTCCCTGACAAGTGATACTTGCCAAGATTGTTCATTTCTTTCAAATTGATTGCGATTTAACGAATAAATAACAAAATTTTATCATATCATCAGTAGATATATGTTATGGATAAACTTGCACTGTTCAATGCTTGCAAAATAAAGTAGCTACTAACATTTGCCCTCAAAGAAAAAAGTAACTAGTAGAAGTTACAAATAGTCATGATTTTTTGTAACTAGTTATAGTTATAATGTAATTAGGTACCGTTACAGTTACTCAAAAAGGTAACGATCACTGAGTACCTAGTTACGTCACAGCCCTGATTTTTAATTGGCTGAATGCAAATAAATTATCCTTGAATCTGTCAAGGGTTTCATATGTAATTATGACAAATAAAATAGAGAATATAAATTTAAATATACAAATAGATAATAATATGATTAATAGACCGTCAGAGATGAAAGTATTAAAAGTATAATTTTAGATGGAAAACTAACTTTTAAAGGCACATTGAACACACATTAAATAAACTATTGAAATTCACTTATGTGTTACATAAATCAAAGTACCATATTCAAAAAAGTATACTGCTCAATCTGTATTTATCCTTGCACACCCTGACCTTTATTAGCATGGCATTTTAGGAAAATACGAACCAGTATATATTATCTCTCCATTAACCTTCGTCAGGAACCTTCAATTTACTTACGTTGTTGGAAGCATGAGTCTATATGACCCCAGGCCTAAAATCTTACAAAATGGTGCTATAAAGTCTGTAATGAAACAATGACATGAATAAAACATCGTATTTCATATTTAAGAACTTTTAAAAAATACTAGCATCTCTCTCAATGTTCTGACCTTACGGTTCCTGATGAGGGTTAAAAGTATTGCATAAAATATTGTCAAAAATCATATCAGATATATTCAAATCCCTAAAACTTCTTAAGTTTAGTGACCACACAAGTTAAATATCTGCCCACATCTTCATAGCATATTCTATAAGGAAGACCCTGTAGTAATTATACATATCATACCAAACAACCAAGTAGACTACCCAATAAATCTAAGGTATAGTAGCTATCACTTCCAAAAACCTAACTTTACACTTAAAACATCAAGAAGATCCCTTTCATACGAAGGAGTCGATGTTTGGAATAATCTGAAAAGAAATTCTTGTATTCGATTAAAAAATA
>JAJOZX010001822.1:672500-796541 GCA_023014485.1 Bathynomus jamesi | reverse complement strand
ACCGAAAACTCACACGACCGGCGATCACCATGCCCCAGAACACCTGGGCCGGAGGCACAAGGGAGTCAAAGGTCAGGAGCAGACGAGCGGACGGGGTAAGAGCACCATCCCGGCGCGACGAAAAGCGGAAGACCTTCGTTACCCCCTGGGGGGCAAGATCCTCCTGCAACTCGCCAACCGGGATTGACAGCAGACGGGAAGCGAAAATGGTGCCTTGACAGCTATTCAATTGCGGATGGGGAGTCACAGAAACTCTGCAACCCAAGACATCCTGCAACTGTAGAAGGGACCCAGTCACCCCCGAAGAATGGGACTTCAAAAGAAGAGACCCATCCCTCAGAGGGCGGATATCATAACGACAGGGAACCCCTATCGTCTTAAGGCGCTGAAACACCCGTTCCGAGTTGCCCGGAAGGGAGCCAGCGGAAGGGCGGAGAACAAGGAACCTGTCCACCGGACAGAAATGACAGCAGAGACAGGTCCATGTGTAATGGTAACCGAGAGTGGGTGAGAGAACAAGGGCCGCGAAGACCCCGCCCTACGGCCACCATGAGTCCGGCCACGAGAGCCAGACACCGCAGAGAACGAGAGGGGGCCATACGGCTTGAGGGTCAATCCAGCGGAGGCAGAGGCCGCTGAATGACCAGAAGTAGTAGTCTAATCCAAGGGCGGGTCAGAGTCGTCAACAGGAGGGAGTGAAGTTTAGTAATAGAACCCATAAACAGTATTTTTACAAAAAACGGCAGCCTCGGACCCAAGGCGATGCACCAGCCGCCGCTGCATCCTTCAAAGCGCAGGCCCAACGTCCCGGGTAGCCTGCCCCCAACCTAACTGTCGTTTTAAAAACAGCAGGTTGGCACTACGGAGATTTGTCCGTTAAGGGCCAAGCAAAGACCCAATCCAGACGCAGCAGCGGTCCGGGCGCCCGTACCGTCCCCGGAGCACGGCTCAGCCACGGAGCGATGCCCCCGGCGGGTGCACCTGATGACCCCAAGACTGCAAATACAAACAGAGGGGGGGGGATACTACGATTGACAGAGGCACAGGACCGAGTCAAGACAGAAGAAATTCCGGGAGAGACGGAAAAAAAGGGGGAGCAAAAAGAAAAGAAAAGGGGGGGGGAAAGAAAAGGAAAGGGGAAAAAAAAAAAAAAAAAAAAAAAAATGCAACTAGGTAACTCTTCGCCCACACCCCGCGAGGAGTTGAGGAAACCTCAACAACCCACGAGGTGTACGAGCCCCCTCGGCCCGGCAAGCCGGAGTACCTAATCGAGGGGGCCCAAGGGGAAGATATTGATATATTATTTGTCTAGGTTTTAGTAAAGGTTTTGAAAGTTCCTCACAGAAAACTTTTGTATAAATTGAAACAACATGGGATCTCAGTGCAGGTATTGAATTGGATAGAGGAGTGCCTAAGGGATAGGAAACAGAGAGTATGGTATTGCTAATTGGGCGCAAGTCTGACTGGCAGGAAGTGGTTGGTGGAGTTCCTCAGGGATCACTCATTGAACTCTTACTATTTATACAGTAGTGTACTTCAGTGATTTGGAGGATGGGATAGATAGCAAAATTTCTAAATTTACAGATGAGAGCAATCAAAAGAGTTGAAAGTAGTTATAGGTTACAGAGAGTTGTTTTTTGCGTAGGAGGGACCAACAAAGAATTTGGGTATGAAATTGGTTGGAGGCTGTAGATGAGGAAAAGATCTAAGAGTAATTATTATTACCAACAATCTTAAATCTTTAGATTAAAGAGTGGTTTTGAGAGGAACTTTTTAAATAGGTGAGATTTTATGTATAATTCTTGCATTATGGAGTAAAATATCACAGTATATATTTAAGGTGATTTGGTTCTTATTTTGGACATAAATAATCTAGAAAAGCCCTGGTGGCTTTGAGTTATCCTTATGCTGTTTGTGTTCTTATGTGGTCACTAGATTGTAGAAAAGCTTGCACTGGAACAAAAGTGTGGGAATATTGCGGTAATTTCAGTTAAAATATCTTTTCTTAAGAATGATAAAATAGGATAATTTCTGTGGTGAAAAGTTATAATCTGAATTAATAAATAAAGTGCATACTTTTGCATCTAGTTGAATAAAATGATATCTTGATAAGTCACAAGGTATTTCTTAACTAAAAGTAAATTATTATTATTATTTAGACCCCATGTACTTATCAGTGACTATGGCATAAGCCATTTTAATAGCTAATATTAATAATTTTTAATAGGTTGCTCAAGTCTGATTGACTCATTCATCTTTACAGTTTTTTAGTTTTAAATACTCGTACATTTAAGCTTTATATAAATGTTTATAAAACATTTCTTATATAAGGTGTAAGTTGTCAAGATTAGTGAGCCAACCAAGCTTGAGCAAAGTTTTACATTACTACACAATGTAAAAACTTTCACCAATTATAGAAATTAGAATGTAGAATGGCAAATTAATCAACTAATATACTTTATTCTTGAGCAAACGTGAAAACAGCAGGAAATATTTAACAAAATCAAATGAAGTTGAGTAAAGTTAGAAAGGTTTTTTTAAAAATCATAATTTTTATTGTCCACCTTAATACTCAGTCTTCAATAAAATCAAGTTTGAGTATGTACCATATCTCTCAGATACTAAGTCAATAACTGCGAGACAAAAAGCTTAATTAGCAAAATCTGTGTTACCTTCAATTTTCATAAAAGTTTGAGCATACTTCCACATCTCTAGCTATTATATTTATTAAATATACAAATTAGAATGGTATGTTTTACAATTTAGGCCTACACCATACTTAGTAGACATTTAGGACAAAGTGATAATGCCAAGCCCAGAGGCGTACCAATACTTTTTGCCACTCGAGGCAAAAATGATGCCAATGCCCCCCCCCCGCAACAATTTTCAATTTTAAAAACAATTCCTTTACAAAAATATACTTCTAAACAAAACTTTTATTGGAAGAAAAACTTAAATAAAGCAACTTCAATTTTAACAATACTACATAATGTACCGTACATAATACACTACATAATTTTAACAATAACTATATAATGTATAATGCTAGTTAAATTTTCGGACTTTCATAACAGAAAATTCATGAATGATTTTTTCTATGTCCATTGTCTCTGCAACTTCGCATTCAATTGAAATAATCGCCAAATTGCTCAGTCTAGATTGACTTATAGTTGACCTGAGGTAAGTTTTTATAAGTTTCAGTTTCGAGAAACTGGCATATATAGCATTTAATGATGATTTTTCATCAAAACCATGGATATTTTGTACACAAATAAGTTAATAACGCACGATAATGATGAGATATAATTTTTTGGAGGGTTGCATTTTAAAACATAAAAACCCAAAATTTTGGATACTGCGCCCGCCTGACAGTAATTTGCCACCCCTCGGGAAGTGCTGCTCGGGGCAGTCGCCCCTTTTGCCCCTCCCTTGATACGCCACTGGCCAAGCCTAACAGATCAAAAATAGACTAAAATCTATAATAGTGCAGTGATGATGATATTCTTTTGCAGCTATTAATATTATTAAGAAAATACAGTACAGTTGTCCCTCATTTTGTGTCGAGGATGTGTTCCTGAAAACCATGATGTAAAATGAAAAGATGCAAAATGAAAATAATTTTCGCATAGAAAACAATGCAATAATTAAGGATGCATTCTTGGATATAGAAACTCATTAGTATATATAAACATACGAAGATGATGTGAATGTGTGATTGTGAATGCTGAGTGAATGTGTGATTGTGAATGCTGAGTGAATGTGTGATTGTGAATGCTGAGTGAATGTGTGATTGTGAATGCTGAGTGAATGTGTGATTGTGAATGCTGAGTGAATGTGTGATTGTGAATGCTGAGTGAATGTGTGATTGTGAATGCTGAGTGAATGTGTGATTGTGAATGCTGAGTGAATGTGTGATTGTGAATGCTGAGTGAATGTGTGATTGTGAATGCTGAGTGAATGCTGTCCCAGATGCTCTTTTATACTAAGTGAGTGAGTAATACCAAGTCATGACCCAGGCACATGGGAACATTCTGGAAGTTTTGGCTGCATGAGGGAAATTTGGGTGGTTGGAGTGAGATAAAATGATGCAAATTTGAGACATCAGACATCGCAAACCAAAATTGTTCCCTAAATCATTGATGACTTAAAAACAAAAAGACGCAGACTGGGACAATGCAAAGTGAGGGATGGCTGCACTTTATAATAATAACACCAGTACACATTTGAAAACTTGTCGATCAATTTTTACAAACTAGTTGGTGATTCTATATAATTTGAGTGCGCTGATCTCAAAAATATAGTTAGTTTTTCCCTATCACGTATGGTTTTCTTACTACAGGGTGTGTCATAAATCCCCCATTTATCCCCAAATGTGAACCATCTTATCGAGACCAACATTGGATTGCACATGCTAAACCATAAATTTTGTTGTTATAGACTACAGTAACGCTTACATAATAATGTAGGGTAAATATATATAACAACCAGTCCCATTCCCAGCAAAATACTCTCCCCCCTCCCATCAATGGGTGGTTAACATTTGGGGACAGATGAGGTATTACAACACCCCTTGTAGCACGAAATCTTTAGGTGATAGAGTAAAACCTAATTAAAGCAGAATTAAATAGCTCCTAGCTCTTGGACAGGCATATTGCTTGTTTATGAAAGAATAAAAAAATAAATGAAAGAAACAAAATATATTTACCTTCTTTACTTGCAAACATTTCAGGACTTATTCCAAAGACTTAAGTATATGTCGGATGCCAATAAATTGTTCTCCTGCAATCTAGACCCCAAAAGTTCTGCAGAGTCCTTAGGCAGATTCAAATCCCTGACTAAGTCATTTAGTTCGGCCTGGGTTAATGGTTTAGGATCTCGGTCAGCTGTTGGTTGTTCATAAACATCATCATTGTCTGGATTTGGAGCTGAATCAGAATCTGAATTGTATTGATCCAGACTCTCGGGTGGGCAGGGAATAGGAACTTCTGGACCATGGGGTACCGGCCTTATTGCAGATGCAAGACTTGGGTATTGAAGGCTCTCTTTATTCTTTGCATTATAACCTTTAACATTGTAAGAACAGAAGTAGCAGTTGTCGGTATGGTTTCTAGGCTCGCGCCATACCATAGGGATCCCAAATGGCAAACTTTTCTTTTTACCTTTGCTCCAATTCCTTAGTGCCGCAACACACGTAAAACAAACCTTGTGTGGAGCCCAACTTTTGTCTTGATCTAATTTAATTCCAAAATAAGCATGATAAGCTCTCTTAATGAAGGTCGTTACATTTGTCCTTTGTTTTACAACAACATACCGACCACAAATATAACAAAATATGTCTGGACTATGGGTACATCCTCTAGAAGCCATTATTAAAATTTTAAAGATGTAATGTTAGAATTATCTATCTGAAAAATATGAAAAAACGAAATTAATTAAAGATAAAAAAGGTAAAAAATTACAAAATGCCCCAAAATTGTTTTGCTAATAACTTTAAAACTGTGGGTGATAGAAAAAAACTGGTAGCATTTTTGAATTCAGCACAGCGAACTGCTTCAGAATCACAACTCAAAATAAAGAAATTGATTTTCATGCAGACCGGTGTAATTTTTAACTGAATACAAAATGTAATACTGTGAGCACAGTAAAACAAAAAGCTTAAGGGCTAAAATTATGATAAAATGCATTGTATCCTGTGTCTATATTAAAATTATCGTAATACAAAGGTCTCTAATCAGTAAGGATTGTTAATTTCTTTGATTAATGGCAAGCTTAACCCCTTAATGATGGGAAGCCATTATATTGGAGTGAGGCTTTCAGTGCGCATATGATGGGCATGCCACCCATCGTTAAGGGGTTAATGGCCCTAACCTGTCTATTTTGTAGTAAAACTTACAAATCTTATGTTTACAGTTGTCATATTTGTGTTGCAGATTTTTTTGTAATTATGAATCAAACCTAAGGATTTGTATCTGTTTACCACATCATTTGGTTAAAAGAAATGGGGTTCACAGTTCATCATCTCTTAAGAACAAAAATGAAGTTGAAAGAATATTGTCAATACCAGAAAATAAATTGAATCAATTAAACATTATCAATTCAAGTGAAATTATGCATACAATAAAGGAATTAGAAAACTTCAGAGACTTTGTAACCGAAACTGATATGAAGAAACTTTCAGAATTAACGTATCATGCTGTTCAGAGAGAGTTTCACACCAATACCAATCTTACAAAATTTTTTTGGACATTTTTAACATCTTTTAAAGGTATGTAATCTAATTGGTATTGTTTACTAAAGTTAACCATGCTATTGTAGACAGCTAGGTAAAAATTGGTTATTATACCCAGTTAGGTTTTTTGGTGAGAAAAAATTTTTCTGGTCAATTTTGAGTTTTTTTGCACAAACATGATATCCTTTTCCTGTGCAAATGCATAGTTTTTGAGATATCTTCACCTAAAGACTTATCTTCACCTAATCTAACCAAACCTAGAGGCCAACTCATTTTCTCACCTTATTTGGGGGGGAGGGGTAAAATTCTTTGTCTTCATCTATGCCTACATGGTGAATCAGGTCCACAAAGTCAAAATCACATGAATGGCGTGTCATAATTCTTTGCAAACAACACCAAACTGAATCCAATTAGAATTAAAAAAAAGTAGCCAGAACTTAAAACAGTAGACAGAAATACAAAAAAAAGTGACAAATTGACCAAAATAGTGTATACATATATCATAAATGCCAAAAAATAGCAATCATAATTATTACTAAAAAAATATATGTAGACCAATTTGCACAAGATAAGATGGAATTTTACTTAGTTAATTATTAATGGGGATTCAATATATATGGTGGTATTGTTTTAACTGGGTGTGACTGGGTGAAATAACCAATATTAACTGACAGCTAATATATTTATTATCTGTTTATTTGAGACTGAAAATTTTTATATTAAATTAAAAGATTTGACATGGTGGTGGAAGTAATGAATGGAGTTCATAATTAGGAGGGTGTAAAGTAGGCTAATCTTACGTAAACTCAGTCAGTATTTTTATTGTTAAGTTTGTGGCCTTTTCTAATAAGGAAAATTTTTTTGTGTGGATGGCTTTGTTTTTCACTAAGTTGTCTCCAGCTAATTTCTCAGCTAGACTTTATATCTTATAGGTGGGACCCAAGCTTTGGATGAAAAAGTTATAAAAATATCTTTTAATTTTTTCAAATTTTTAAAAAATATTACTGCACTTATTTTGAGTATTTTAATTTTGTGGATAATTAATTATTTCATAGAATATGGTACACTACTCTATTAATATCATACTGTGCCAATAAATATCAAGAGGAAAATCTTCCAGCTAGCTAATCACTATTTTATATATATATATATATATATATATATATATATATATATATATATATATATATATACAAAAGATGTTTCAAATCCTACTTTTATCACAAAGAGAAACTTCCCAGTGATCTTATCTGTAATTTATTCACTTAAGTACATTTGCTGTCAGGTGATTTACATTGGTAGCACTTGTTGCCATATAAACTAAGAATAGTTGAGCATCAAGGGATATCTAGTTGTACACTGTATCCATTAAATAAGCCCTCAAATCATCTGTAAGAGAACACTGCTTCATCACTGACCATCCTGTTGACCCCTCCTCTTTTCAGATCATAAATACCAATAACACAACCAACTAACCACTCTTCATATCTTAGAATTTTTGCATTCCGTAAAGCAAAACCCACATTGAACAATTATACTTCTGCTTTTGACCTGACCATTACAGGATGATGAGTTTTTATAGTTTTCCTATTTGAATATTGTTTACTATGATGAAAAATGTCATATACCTAAGATTAATGTAGTGTAAGTTTTTATTATATAGTTTTCATTCGTTTTAATGTTTTATAATATTTTTAATTCTTATTTCTTATTTTATTCTTTTTTGTTATATATATATATATATATATATATATATATATATATATATATATATATATATATATATGATGAATAAAACCACGAAGGAAAGGAAACACAGAATGGTGTTCAAGCACTTTCGTCTAATGACATCCTCAGGAACACTGAAGTACATAAAGAGTTACAGCCTATATATAGGTTACAGAAAAAAAAAAAAAAAAATATATTATATATATATACAATAAACAGAGAAATAAAAAAAATTAAGGATTGTGGGAGGGGCATACAAATTTGTAAGGGAAAACTATCGATTTTTAGCACAAGATCAAATGAAATGTTTCCAACCAATGTTATAAAAAAAAAGAAATACAAATTTATACTGGAAATCTGCCTGGGTTTTAGCACTCTGCCCTTCTATAAAAATAAATTGAAAAATAAAAGTTATTAGAGTGGCATACAAGTTTACCAAAGATTTAGCGTTCTACCCTTCTTATCTAAATCTGTTCTGAAGGAATTCAAAACAACAGGATCGAGTTGAAAAAGACCTTTGCTTATGTTGAAGTTATTTGTAAGTTGGATAATGGCAGACTCAAGAATATTTCTATTAACAATGTTGCTAGAGTGAAATAAAACTGAAACATTATTCCAATCAATACAGTGGGATAACTCTGACAAATGGAAAAAAGGGCACTGGATGACTGTCCTGTTCTAATGGAATATTGATGCTGTTTTATACGTGTGTGCAAATCCTTTCCTGTCTGACCTATGTAAAAGGAATCACATTGTTTACAACCAATTTTATAGATAATGCCTGAATTATTGGTAGGGCTATTTTTTACTATGATATTTTTCACAATATTGTTATATGAAAATACTACATTAATATCCAAAAGTTTAAGTACATTAGCAATGCCTAAAAAGCCTGGGAAAAATGGAAGTACTAAAATATTTTTGACAAAGTACGAGTGTTATTATTGACACGATAGAAAGTTTGTTTTGCCTTGTTGAGACAAGATTCCATAAATGCAGATGGATAACACAGATCACTTCCAATACCATTGATTTTTTCTAATTTGGCATCGATGTATTCCGGACTGGCGATCCTAAGGGCGCGGAGAAACATTGAAGAAAAAATGGCCTTAGTTGGGGTGTCATGTCCCGAGTAAAAGTGTACGTAGGACAAATTGTTTGTTTTTTCCGATAGATAGTAAACTTAAAACCTGGGCTTTCCCTATGTACACACACATCCAAAAATGGGATTGAATTGTCTTGTTCCACTTCTAAAGTAAACTTAATGGAGGGACTTGATCATTTAACTGAAGGAGGAAGTTATCCAGGTCACGATTCATGGGCCAGATACACAAAATATCGTCGACGTACCGCAACCAAGGGATGTAGTATTTTCATATAACAATATTGTGAAAAATATCATAATAAAAAATAGCCCTACCAATAATTCAGGCATTATCTATAAAATTGGTTGTAAACAATGTGATTCCTTTTACATAGGTCAGACGGGAAAGGATTTGCACACATATAAAACAGCATCAATATTCCGTTAGAACAGGACAGTCGTCCAGTGCCCTTTTTGTCCATTTGTCAGAGTTATCCCACTGTATTGATTGGAATAATGCTTCAGTTTTATTTCACTCTAGCAACATTGTTAATAGAAATATTCTTGAGTCTGCCATTATCCAACTTACAAATAACTTCAGCATAAGCAAAGGTCTTTTTCAACTCGATCCTGTTGTTTCGAATTCCTTCAGAACAGATTTAGATAAGAAGGGTAGAATGCTAAATCTTTGGTAAACTTGTATGCCACTCTAATAACTTTTATTTTTCAATTTATTTTTATAGAAGGGCAGTGTGCTAAAACCTGGGCAGATTTCCAGTATAAATTTGTATTTCTTTTTTTTTATAACATTGGTTGGAAACAATTCATATGATCTTGTGCTAAAAATCTGTGTTTTTTTTTTTTTTATCTATAACATTGGTTGGAAACAATTCATTTGATCTTGTGCTAAAAATCGATAGTTTTCCCTTACAAATTTGTATGCCCCTCCCACAATCTTTAATTTTTAATTTTATTTCTCAGTTTATTGTGTGTATATATATATATATATATATATTTCTGTAACCTATATATAGGCTGTAACTCTTTATGTACTTCAGTGTTCCTGAGGATGTCATTAGATGAAAGCGCTTGAGCACCATTCTGAGTTTCCTTTCCTTCGTGGTTTTATTCCTCATAAATATTTTTCATGTGTTACTTTCGTGAAATAATTTATATATATATATATATATATATATATATATATACAGGGTGATCCGTTTGGGTATGGATAAAATTAAAATGCTGTGAGAATCTACCAAGAAGTGATACAGTGCTCATCTGTTGCATGTGTGGTCATAAAATGTGGGAGCTTGTAATAGGCTATGCCATCTGTTGCCAGATGTATGAGCACCATCTGCTGTCAGACTTATGAGACATATGCCAGTTTTGAAGATGGTGGCAAATGCACAATAACATGCAAAGTATGTTATTTGGTTTGCTAAGTTTGAGAGTGTGACAGCGGTACAGCATGAGTTTTGCCATGTATATGGTGTTTGAAAAGCTCCTAAATATGACTCCATAGTGCAGTGGTACAGCACATTTGAAAAATGGGGTCTATCACTAAACCACATGCGGGTGGTTGTAAGAATTAGCCTCTCGTTATGACCTCTGTTGTGTCCGGAAGTGGTGGGGGGGTCATGTTGAAGACTAATTAGGTTTGTCACAATCTACCATCTTTGTGGGCATTGTTTGCCAAATATTAAACTATACAATGTTACTGCTTCCATTTCGCATAAATTTTATTTCATCCATATCTAAACAGATCACCTGTATATCCTAATCTCAAAATTGAAGGTATTATTATGAATTGTATTGATAGTTACTAATTAAAAAATATTAAGATGATTTTCTCTTCTAGATTTTAACTTTACCAGTGAACATTTATCTGTTTTGCTGTCAATATGTATCAAATCGCCTCATCAAATTATGAACAAGGTTGGTTGTTTTTAAATTGTGTAGCTGTTTAGTCTTTTGAGTTACTGTCTCATTTCAAATGAGTTGGGCTGATTTTCATTAAGATTCATTGTGTGAAATGTTTTTTGTATGACTTGCATACCTTGGTGATTCCTTAATCCTTACCTCTCATGAATTCTGACAAAACTTTAGTTTCTCATACTTTCTTATAGTTATAGGACATTTTATTCTGATAGCCATGTTGAGTTGCTGTAAAGTTTCACAATAAGAAGCGCATTTATCATTCTATCTTTTTGCATGAACTCAACATGCAAAATGCCTTGATGGTCCCAAAAAATTGTTGCCATCACCTTACCAGCTAATGATGCAATCTTGAACTTTTGGTTTGTGGTGACCCCGGATGTTGCAACACATACCTAACAAAATACTGTACTACCAACATTATTGTACTATGGATAATGCACTGGTAATTAACCTTGTAAACTTACTTTTTGAGCAACCCTCATTATTTTTATTATATAAAATTATTATTACACTATTATTATATATACTGTATACATGTATATATAAAATTATATATACAATGCTGTGCAAAAAGATTAGGACACCATTTACTTTTGTACTTTTCTGATTTACTGTAATGTTAATTTAGGAACATTTCCTTTGATTAATCATTTTGAACTATATATCATTGGAAAGGAAATTTTATGGGCTTTTTATTGATATATAGTTCAAAATGATTAATCTAAAGAAATGTCCCTAAATTAACATTACGGTAAATCTGAAAAGTACAAAGGTAAATGGGATGTTCCTAATCTTTTTGTACAGCATTGTGTATGAAATGAAATGAAAAATGAAAATGAAAAGGTTTATTGGCAGACTATAGTCCATATGACAAATATTATTAATACAATGACAGTTCATATACTAAGGATAGAAATATATACAATTGATTAGAAATAATACTGTAATGTCGTAGTTAAGTGGAGCTACAGACAGACATTTTCGAACCAAGAAGTTCATAGCTTAGAGGATAAATGGCAGGACTCATGGATAGCTTGGATGATCAGGTTGGTTGATTTTTTAATTCTTTGCATTAGACTGTGTTGAGCACATCTTGTTACCTCCGGGAAGCTTGGGACATTGAGGGTAGCAAACATTTGCGAAGCTGAGCATCTCGGGGGGGTAATTTATGTAAGAGTCTAAAAGACCTGTTGTACAGCAAATTTAGAGATCTGCCAGAACCTTTTTTATAATTCACCCACAGTTGCTGTCCTGATATATTACTGCAGAAAGTACAAGAGAGAGTGTCTTTAGCTTCACTTGTACAGAATTGAAAGTTCCTTATGGTCATATTCGCTTTAGCACACAGGCTTTGAGATTGTTTTTTTATATCTGAGTCATCACTCAAGGAGCTGGTAATAGTTTGACCCAAATACTTAAACTCTTGTACTTCCTCAATTACTTCACCATTCATTTTAAACCTTGTATCAGCTGGCTGATTATAGCTTTTAGGATGAAATTGCATAATCTTAGTTTTTGTAACATTAAAAAGAATATCATGTTTTTGTGAAAACACTTCGCAGACTTTTAGTAGCTGATCCAGACCTTTAACAGAGGGTCTTATTAACACCATATCATTGGCATAAACTAAGTTATTTATCCTTGTGTTATCGATACAACATCCCACTGTTGCCTCATTAAGTGAAGCAATTAATCCGTCGATATACACATTAAACAGCATAGGGGAGAGCAAAGAGCCTTGTCTCACCCCGCAAGAGGAGCCAAAACACTCGGATAGTACATTGCCCCACCTAACAGTGAAAGATTGGTGGGAATACCAAAATTTCAATAAATTTAATATGTACATGGGAACCTTCCTGTCTTCTAGTTTTGCAAATAAAATATTGTGGTTCACCCTATCATATGCCTTACTTATATCAAGGAAATAGCTATAAATGGTTGAATTACTGTCAGTGTATTTAGATATTGTTTCTTTAAGTACATAGATACACAGGTCAGTTGAGCTGGACCTTTTAAAGCCAAACTGATTAGGAGATGTCCATAGGAAATCATTTAATCGGCATAACAAGAGTTTTTCTAGTAGTTTTGAGAAGCAGGAAGCGACAGCAATAGGCCTGTAATTATTGCTGGACAGAATGTCTCCATACTTATTTTTGACCAGGGGCAAGATAATACCCTCATGAACTCTGCAGGGATATAGCTATGAGCAAGCATGGCTGATAGGAGCAATGATATATGCAGACATACTATATCATTTGCATATTTTAGGTGCTCATTTGATAAGTCATCTACCCCCGATGCAGAACCAGTCTTTAACTCTTTAATTAATCTCTCTACTTCAGAAAATGATATCAAAGTATTTTCTCTTGTCCCTCCCACAATCGTTTTGCTGCAATCTATCTTAAGATTATCCCTACTCACACTGTTAAGAATGTTAGAATAGTGGTTTTTCCACAGCTTTGCAATTTCATCCTCCCCTGACACCCCATCGATTGTCGGAGGGAGGACATTTTTGACACCCGTTTGATTCTTAACAAATTTCCAAATTTGTTATTGTTATTTATGCGAGCTTCACAGGCTTTTGATGCTCGAATAGACTCTTCCTGTTTACATCACCTTATGACCACTTTATACTGACCTCGACTTCTACACATATTCAAGTATACTGGTCCTAATCCGGGTCTACCAAGAAAGCACCACAAATCATAGGCGTCTTTCGATTCCCTCTTCAGGGGGGCAATAAAATCATTCCATCCAGGAATAATCTTAGTATGATAGTTGTAAGATTTAATCAAGGGGCTTCCTGCTTCTCTTAACAGGGATATTATCTTACTATAATACCTAGCTATGAGTTTACAGTGAGAATCATTTGAGCAAGGATTATTACAGGCAAGGTGCAAAATTTCTAAATTATTAAAGAGGTAACTTGTTCTGTCATTATATTCTATTCTTTGCTGCATCGTAACATTGGACCAATCAACGCGATTATTATTACCTATTGAGTTCTTGTTAAGTTGTGTTGCGCATAAATTGGTAATGTTAATTAATATTTCTAATGGTCTATGATCACAAAGAAGGAAATCATGCAGAATATGAACTCTAACAATTCGATCCTTTAGATTATTACTAGCGAGACAATGATCAATCCACCTGGTGGTACCACTCATATCACTAACGTATATAAAATTACCACTGGCTACCCCTAATACATCTACATCACTTATACTTAAATTGGTTGACTCACACATGTTACCCAATTCTACAAAGAATTCTGAGTTCACATGTGCATTAAAGTCCCCCATTATTATACAGTGAGAATATTTGGGGTTATCTGATAATGACTTAATTTTGTACAGCAAATCAATGTATTCATCTAGATCACTGCCATTGTTATATGGTAAATAGCAGTTTACAATTAATATGCAATCATTGTTCACTTGTAATTCAATGCCTAATAACCTTACATTATCGCTTGTTAAAAATTGTTTGTGTTTTGACAAATTTTTCCTTATTAAGAAAACAACACCACCAAAAGGCCTACCGTGCATTAATTCATCTGACAAGTCTACTGCTGATGACACATAGTACATAAAGTCATCATGGATGGTAGAGAGGAATTTTAGCTCTTGCTTAGGTAGCCAGTGCTCCTGCAGGAGTATCAAATCTGCACTGTCGCAGATTTTATGAACATCTACAGTTGAATTCCTCAGTGACCTTACATTATATGAGACTATTTTCAACAAGTTATCCACCATGAATGATAAAGAATTTATTATTAGTAAGATTATTATTATTATACACAGTACAACTTTCAGGCATTACCATTAGGGCACATTATTATTATTATTATTATTATTATTATTATTATTATTATTATTATAAGTATTATTATTTTGCCTGTTATCAAATCTCCTGGAAAAGTGAATAAACTCCTTAACAATAATACCATCTGGCCATTGACTTATATTATATGGGTTGAAATGCGCATTTACACCTTTAATTATTACTTTAAATGAGTTATAATACAGAGATTTCGTGTTTAGTTTAACTATCAATATACTGTGTTCACCAATGACTTCTTCCATCATGTGTTGAATATCGCTTACCTCGTTCGAGAGCTGAATTTGTGACACAAAGAGGGTCAGATTTCCCATCAGTGGCCTCACTGCGGAGACCAGTTGAGGAAACCTTTGGGAAGGGCGCCTGTTAACAGTTACCCACCCATTGTCCTCCTCCCTCAATCTCCCTGAGGCAGGGTTCACCTGCCTGGGGGATGGGTGGCACAACCTTTGGGGGATAGGAGGCCCCTCCCTTACTCTGTGGCTTGGTGAGGGTCTGTTAGCGGTGTTTATAACCTGATGGCTGTGCGTGCCCCTCCTTCTTCGGTGGGAGGGGGGAGAACTGCGCAATGAGCAAGGCATAATCGAACACCTCTCCTCTGCAGTGGGAGGCAGGGAAGAGGGCAATGATGCCTCCTCTCTCGGCATTGGACCGTCCCTGTTCCTCATTGTGAAATCGGGAGCAGGGGTCCTTTCCTGAATGGGAGGGGGTTGACCGCTACCCCTGCATGCTGCGTTTCCACCCCACCTTCATAGGTGGCCTATGAATGTCTAAATTTGGCTCAAACAAGGAAAGCTGGAAATATTTGTAAAACTTGCAGGAGATTAGCTATTAAATCAGATTGCTGTAACATTTATTGAATGTACTATAAATATAGTTTTATGAAAATTGGTTTATTATGGTATGTTTAGTTTTCTTGTGAAAATATTGTAAAAATGTTACAGCTATTGCATACAACTTTTTGTGAATTAGGACATTTTGATGTTTATGGAGGACCATGATTTGAAGATAAATCAAGAAACAGCCGAGCTTCTTTTGGCCAGTCTGTGCCAACAAGGAGACTGCAAAGAAGCTGAGAGTGTCTTAGCTCTCATGCAATCACAGCAGCTCACAATTAATGAAAAAATATTCAGTTCACTGCTGCTCCTAAGGGGAAAGAACAGGTAAGATTTCAATGCTCATTTCAGTTAAAATAGTTTTATTTTAGTTTCTGTGTATTTAATGTCAAATGTGGGTAATCTCTCACTGTACAGGAGAGTTAGCATTAAGAATTCCATTGCCTGTTCCTCTGGAAAGTCAAGATTTTTTAATTACCTCAGTTTTTAAAAAGTTAATTATATAGTTAGCTAATTAGAGTTAATTATATGGAGTTTTATGCTGTTGAAATTAATTTCTTGTTTGAAACTAAAATGTAATAAAAATTGAACAAAAATGACTTCAAAAGAATAAGATAGACTAAGAATTTAAATACATAAAGCTTAATTAAATTCTAGTATGGGTTGCAATGGCTGAGTAACTTCATAATGGAACTTTTGCATGAATTTATTGCCTTTACCATTTCCAACTTTAATTTATCAATCTATGTATTATTGGTCAGCACTACATTAATATTATTAGTATTATTTAAGACACTTCTTAAGAAATAGGAAAGGCCAGTTACACTCTATTTCTTAAATTATGAATATAAATTACTCGCGAGGTAATGGCTTCAAAATGTAATACCATAATGGCAGTGGTTAGAAGTTTGAGACCTTACCAAGTCTATTCCCAAGCCTAGGCGTAGCTTAAAAATATAATTGTGGAGTATGGGTACTAGCTTTATGTTTATTAGCATTCCAGATTGACATATTAATTTACAGAGACTTTAATGGCATTCAGGATGTTTTGAATGCCATGGAAAGCAACAAAATAAAGGCTTCTTCAATGTCTCAAAGTGCCATGGTTATGGCTTATAATCTCTGTGAAAAGTTTGAGGAGGCAAAGGCAGTCCTTGAAACTGTTAAGAAATGCGACACCAAATTTACCCAGAGTCAGTACTGTGACATCATCCTTTCATTCGTCCTCAGTGGAGGTTGCAAGGACAACAATGAACATTTGAACTACGTAAGTTTGTATGGGAACTCTTGCTTTAGGATCTTTTAGTTCTTAAGGTATATAATAAAGATTCAAATTGGTGGGGTCTACCATTTATTGAAGGCATTGTATGACACGAAACCAAGGAACAGAAAGAATATATACATGATTTTTAATTATTTAGTTACTTTAGAAAATTGGAAATAAAAAGGTTTTTTACTTTTATAAAAAATTTATTTTTTTTTTTTTATTGAGTCTTTATTGAGTCTTCCACTGGAGATATACGAAAGAACTATTTTGCCATACCAGTTTGTCAGATGAATTTGGATAGATATTTACATCCTTAGGGAAAGAATTCACAATAAGAAGTGGGTTTGTCAGAAGCATAAGATTTTTGGCTTATTTTAGTCCATCAGTTGTGATTTGTATCTGATGAAAACTTTCTTGTTATGGATTTATTCCTTTAGAATTTTCTCTATATCGATATCTATCTATCTATCTATCTATCTATCTATCTA
Source organism: Bathynomus jamesi (assembly GCA_023014485.1). Lineage (NCBI taxonomy): Eukaryota > Metazoa > Arthropoda > Malacostraca > Isopoda > Cirolanidae > Bathynomus > Bathynomus jamesi. The sequence goes on along the minus strand of JAJOZX010001822.1, from coordinate 779,131 downwards.
TCTTTAAGAAAGGGGATCACAAAAGTCCAGGCCCCAGGGAACTATCGTCCCATTAGTCTCACTTCAGTTGGAGGTAAATTATTAGAGGGGATAATAGCGGATAGGATCGTTGACCATTTGGATTCCTACAAGCTGCTTGGGGACTCCCAACATGGGTTTAGACGGCATAGGTCGTGTCTCACCAACTTACTCGCGTTTTTCCACGTCATGTTGAGTGAGTATAAGAGTAGGGCGATTGATATACTTTATCTCGACTTTCAGAAAGCCTTTGATAAGGTACCTCACCGCCGACTAATAGCCAAAGTGCGCGCGCTGGGTATCGGTGGTGAAGTAAGTAGGTGGATTGAAAACTGGCTGAAGAACAGGCGGCAGAGGGTTGTAATTAAAGGGGTTAGTTCGGGTTGGGCCTCGGTCGCTAGCGGGGTTCCTCAGGGTTCCGTTTTGGGGCCACTGTTGTTTATCATTTACATAAATGATATCGACGGTGGCATCGTCAGTCGGATCGCCAAATTCGTTGATGACACAAAGCTTTGGGGCCAATGTTGGGACGCCCGAAGCGATCGAGCAACTGCGTGCGGACCTAGGTAGGATAGGAGAGTGGTCCGAAAAATGGCAAATACCGTTTAACTTGGGTAAATGCAAAGTGATGCACATTGGCTACGCCAATCCCAAGTCGGACTACTCGATGTTGGGGAACAATATCGAGGCGACTGATTTGGAAAAGGACTTGGGTGTGCTAATTAGCAGCGATCTTAAGTTTACCAAACAGTGCGTAGAGGTGGAAAAGAAAGCCTAGAAGCTGTTGGGTTATATCAGGAGGCAATTTCAGTTTTGGAACAAGGAGATTTTGCTCTCTCTGTACAATTCCCTGGTTCGGCCGCACCTGGAGTATGCTGGGCAGTTCTGGTCGCCCACCCCAGGAAGATATTGAGGGCTGGAGCGAGTGCAGGCGAGGGCCACAAAGTTAATTCCTTCTGTTTGGCATATGGGCTACAATCGACGCTTACGCGCCCTGGACTTGTTTTCGCTGGAAACTTGGAGGCTGCGCGGTCGACTCATCGAGGTTTTCAAGCTGTTACGCGGGTTGAACGATGTCGATTTTAGAAGTATGTTTAGTTTAAATGATAACCCAACTCGCAGCAATGGTTGGAAGTTGGATTTGAAACCGTTTAGGACTATGTGTGGGGGAATTACTTTACGTGTAAGATCTGTGACATGTGGAACAGTTTACCTTCAGAAGTTGTGAACAGTTCCTCTGTGGATCATTTCAAGAAAAGGTTAGACCAAATCTTGTACACTATTTGAGTGTGTATAAAATTTTCCGTGGCACCCGTTGCCATTGGTACCTCCCTGGTATGGGCCGCAAGGCTTTTTGAGGTACTACTTTTCCTTGTAACTCTCTGCACACACACAAGTTTTATTAATGAAACAATTTTCAGGCTTTATAACTCAGAAACTACATATTTTTTGTTCATCAGATTTTAAATTCGAAGCTATTAGTTGTTGGGGACATCGACTTGAAAAATGTTATCCAGCAGCTTATTCATTCAAACTTTGCTGCAGAAGCCATTCTTATTTTATCAACCCAACAGTCTTACCTGGAGAATCCTCACTTGAATAGCAATGGCTCCATTTTCATAGAGGAACTAGTCACATCCAAACATACGGTAAATTGTAAACTTATTTTTAGCGTGGTTCAAGCAGTGTCACTCGCTATGCTAGCTTTTACATATATTTGGCCTATCATTTATGTTGTATTCATATTCTTTTTTATTTGTTATGCCAAAATAAATTGAGCACCAAGAAAAATTTTGTGGACAGCTAACTTTATACGCAAGACCCGTGTTTAGGTTACAAACAGAAATGTATCATACATTGAAAGAGTTTGTAGATTGTGAAAAATGCCTTCTACGGGTGACACTTTTTTTATATGCGGGAAGAAGCGGCCAAGGGAGCTAATGTCCGCAAAAGCGCCCCCCACCTTCCCTCATAGAAGAAGAAGAGCCAAAATCAAGGTCCAGGGTTTTGGAGATACGTGGTTTAGTTTACTAAATTGAATACCATATTTCAAAGTAATTGGTTTTCCTGATGTTGAATGTTGAACGTATTTTCTTTCTTCAACAATGTATACAACAACAACAATTTTTCATTCAGATTACAAGACCCTGGTGGCTTCTTTGAATAAAAAAATAGATATACAATTTGGGTTTATAAAATTATTAGAATACTTAAAATAAAGTAACATAATAAGATGGTTTAATATAAAAATGATGAAGTACAACTTAATGTAGAATTATTATTATTAATATGAGTCGGAGATTACGATAGTTTATAATATTTAGAGATTAGTTAGAGAAAATGTAAATTTATGGGCAACTTAACTTATTAAGCTTTACCTTTTTCGTGAATTTAAATTATTTTTATATAATTACACTTTGAAATGAGTATAAATTATCATATTAAATAGTGTTTTTTGTCTGTTCAGTTTTCTATAAATATACCTTTCAACCTTTCAAATGTTCCCCGCGATGATTCCTCATTTCACGAAGGTCAAGCTTGTCGACCCCCACCCCCCACACGAGATGATGTATCGCGAACGAAGGTCACAAATGGAGTTGAAAGGTCAAACGGAGGTCCACACCATAATTTTGTTTTAACTAAATATAAATGAATACGCAGGAATGATCCTAAGACAATGTGTCTTGAGCAAGAATCAGGTTCTTGCACCAAAGGTGAAGGTCTCGAATATAGGAGGAGACAGTGATGTCATTCCAACATAATTCTCATTGTCCACAATATTTGGGCGTGTTAAATTCCATAATAAAATTGACCTCGATCATACTTGCGCTCATTTTATTTTGGTATAGTGCCTCATAACATGATGGTCATCCATTCAGTCATTCATAGTATTATTAATAGCTTAAATTCAGCACGACCTAGTAAGCCTTAAATTTTCAGTGTTTGTTTATAAACTTCATCTCGTATGACTTTTTATGAGGAAACATTTTTCTCGATGGATAATGAATGCAAGCTCATAACCAAACTGAATCGAAAGTTTCAAACTGCGGCAATTCCATTCTGACACTGTTCCTGCCTGGCATGTGGGCACGTGGGAAATAAGTGCTGCTCTCGCTCTCACCATTCAATAGGAGGGGTGTGCTTGCTTCCGCGGGAATCACTCCTGATAAGATAGTAATGTATCCTTGGAGAACATTTGTTCTCTCAAAAGGCGCATCATACCCTCGAGCAGTTGCATCTTGGGAATGCAAAATGATACGCAGTTTTAAGAGTTTGTCTAAGTCACTGCTCCCACAGCAGCTTTCTCACATTCAAGCCAGATCTTTTTATCCAGTTTTATCACTCTCTTAATCCTTGTCAGCTTCTTGAATATTGTATTTCAATCGCAGAAACCCGCATTGGTGGTTGAACTGTGCAATGAAATTGTGAGAAAAAATGTGAACATGAATGCCCTGCAAGTAGCCCTCGAGGTCGCTCTTTCCGAACGTCATATCGAATTGTCTTGGGAGTTACTTAAGGCCCTTAAGAGAAATGGCGCTCCTGTCAGAGAGCATTTTTTCTGGCCTCTCTTTGCTCTACAACACCCCAATGATGATCGTGTAGGTCAGTAATTTCAGAGTGGGTTAATGTAGGGCCATTAATATTTCTGATGATGCTTTTCCATTCCCAGTGGAACATTTCGAGTAAGAATTTAAACGGATGAATTAAGATAAACGGAAGTTTGAATCTAAATAGGGCTCCAGACCAAAATGTCATCAATCTTTAACTGTATACCAACAAAGCAGATAGATAAAATAATGAATTTGTATATTTTTAAAGTTTGACTTTGTTTCATAATTAACGAGTGAATTTGGTTTTTAAATATATGCTCGTATCTTAGATTACTGAATATATAATCATGTCCCTAACCAAATAAATTTGGAGGGGTCGAAACTGGAGTGAACTTGTCTGTGTGTCTGTCTGCTCATCACATTTTTGTGTCTGGGCTACAACTTTTGAACTGCTCAACATAAATTAATGAAACTTCGCACACGTATGGATCATTACAAGACGGTGTTTTGAGCAAGACTTGGGTCCCAGCATTAAAGGTGGTTATAAATAGAGGTCTGTGTCATAACTTTTGACCCACTCAACATAAATTGATTTGACCATCCATGTGTGTGAAGTTTCAAGACAGTCACAAGCAAGAATCAGATTCTTACACCTTAAGAAGGTGAAGATCGCAAATATATGAGGAGACATTGATGTCATTCCAACATAGTTCTTGTTACACTACTACTACTACTACTACTACTACTACTCTGGTCACAAGCACATACTCAAAGAAATACTCTTCTCAATTAACAGAGAAAACTTTAAGTATTTTGGATGGAATGGTTGAACTTGGTGTCAACCTTAGTTCAGAAACTTTGCAGCAGTATGTTATTCCAAACCTGCCTTTGGACGACCCGGAATTGGCTTTGATAATGCTTTCTAAAGTAGGGATAAGAAAAACGAAGTCGATTACATCCTTATTAGCTGTCCTCCTCTCAAAATTAATGATGAAAGAAGCTCTTGAGTTAGGTAAGATTGTTTTAGTAGTTTTACTTTAGGTTATTTTAAAATGGTTAAAATGTTTGTTATACAGTATAATAGAGGAAGATGGTGAATATTACATCAGTAAGAAAATTATTTTAATTAAGTTAGTGTTTTTATTCTTGTTCTCAATGTAAAGAGCCCCGCTTTTACCCTTGGTTCATCTATAAATGAAGTTCCTTGAAGAAACTACTTGTTACTTTGAAATCATATCAATTTTAAGCAAAGTAATTCCACTTAGTCTAATGGGATATCTGTTTTCTAGTTTTTAATTATACTTTGAGTGGTAACGCTTGCACGCAACTTTAAGTCTGTGTTACAAATATAACAAATAGAAATTCTAACACGAGGTCATCCATAAGTGTGTGTGTGTGTGCGCGCGCGCGCCAGTTTATAGCATAATGTCGGTACTATAATTATAATGATGATGATAATAGTTAATTGATTGTTAATGATAAGGCTGGAGTGACCGTGATCCTTTCACATCAAATAATGATTAATTAAATTATTAATTAGGTTGATTGATAGAATGAGTTTACTTCCTTTATTAAACAAAATAAATGATTTATGAAATGAGACAAAATGTAAGTTGGTTGTTTACAGTTGAAATTAGATGTACAGTTATTGTACACTTGAATAATGACTTCGATATTAATAACGCGCGAGGTAATGATTAGTCTTTATATAAAGTTAGATGAATGATCCCAGGCCTAAATGGGATGGAACATCGCTAAAGTATTTGAAAACGTCTCTGCCACTATATATATATATTATATATATATATATATATATATATATATATATATATATATATATAAGCACACCGGACAAAAAATTAGTCACCCCTAATAGCACCGATAGTAGGAAGTTCAAGGTCACACAGAGGGCGCTGATGTAGCATTGGTAAGTGACAAGTAGCGGTGACGTAGCACACAGGATCAGATCTGTTTCGTGAGGTGGTGAAGAACAAAGTGTGTGTTGGATATAGTCTGCAAAATGGGTCGTGAGGCAGACGTTACTCAGTGGCAAAAAGGAGCCATCGTGTTTGGCAGAGCCCACGGACACAAAATGTCTGAAGTAGCCCAATTTGTTGGTGTGTCAACGCGTACTGTCCAGCGAGTTTACAAAGAGTGGTGTAGTTCGCAATCAACTGACAATCGACGGCGTAACTGTGGCCGGAAAACAATTCTCGACAATAGGGGCCGCCGCCATGTTTCTCGTCTAGTAACTGCAAATCGTTTTCAAACCAGAGAACAATTGCTCCAAGAAACCAATGAGGTTCTCCAGCGACCAATTTCCGAACGGACATTGCGACGAGAACTGCATGCGATGGACATCTGGAGCAGGGTACCACGGAAGAGGCCGCTGTTAACAGCAAGTCACAAATTGGCACGTTATAAATGGGCTCAGAGGCACAAAAACTGGACTGCGGCAGATTGGAAACGTGTAATTTGGTCCGATGAGTCCCGTTTTTGTTTGTTCTCCAATGATGGGAGGCGACGAGTACATCGCAGGTCCAATGAAGCCTTTAATCCTGAATGCGTCGAAGGTGTTGTTCAGGCTGGAAACAGAAAGTGAAGCGCAGGAATAGACACCCACGGACTCTGGCGGAACTTCGGGACCGGCTGATGAACGAGTGGCAGCAAATCGATGTTCAGTACATGCACAACCTCGTAGAGTCTCTGCCTCGCCGGATTCGTGCGGTTATCAAGGCCAGAGGCGCCGTCACACGTTATTAGGTACATTCTGAGAGGGGTGACTAATTTTTTGTCCGTGTGCTTATTTACACAGCTTACACCAAAAGTACAGACAAGTACACGGGGGTATGAAATCTCTAAGTGTCTTGTGGTTTTGTAGTAACTGTTTAGATGGGGGTTAAGGATGTGTTTAGGGCAAGGTCTAATAAAGGTGCCGGTACAGAGCGAAGTAGGCCTAAGTTAGTTGACTCAATAAATGATGGTATAGATACTGAGGTTAATGTAAAAGTTAGGTTAGAAACTGAGCCAACTATAAGAAATACTATTGTAAGTTCTAGTGAGGTTAAGGCTAGTGTCAATAACCCTACTAACACGTAGCATTAGGTGTAGGTGCTGAGGTCTTGCAGAGTTTAGAATTAAACTGAACCAAAGGTAGGAAATAGCAATCCTAATGAGGTTAACCCTAGTGACAAGGATGCAGGTTCTAGTAAAGTTACTTGTCATGAATGGCAAAGTCGAAAACCAGGCAAGTAATAGGACTAACATTAGAGAGAAACCAGATAATGTGGTAGCACCTAATAACGGGTATAAAATATAAAGTACTTGGTATTTTGGGTGGGGTGAAAAGGTAAATTGAGTTTCATAGTTGGGGAGTCTTATCATTGTGAATCAGGATACAAAGTTTTGTAATAAGGGAAGGAAAATCCTCAGTAGAATGTGTATTCCAGGGGGTAATATTTCCAATGTCATTGAGGTAGTAAAGAATTTGTCTGAAAGCCGAGGTAAAGTTTTTGTTCTTGTAGGTATAAACAATATGACTAATAAGGCCGAAGATGGTCGGTTTAAATTAAGTTTAAATTCTGAAGAAATTAAAAGGTATGGAGAATTAATTAATTTAAAAAAAAAGTAGGCATAGCAAGTGTTTTGTAGTAGGTATTCTGTCAAGAGTTGGGACCAGTTGCATCATTATTGACCATCAACTGCTTTTCAGAGGATGTAACTCCCTTAGATGGTTCGGACTCCCACGTACAGCTTTTGGTTCCCTTCGTCACTTGATATTTGTTATTACGAAGGCGGTTAAACAACCCCAAACATTATTACTACTCAGCTACTTCCTCAGACACCGTAATCTACACTTTATCCAACTCTTTCAAGCGAAAAGGTGCGACGTCAACTTTTCCTTAGAAGACCTGATGAAGCCATTGGCTTCCGCCTATCGGAAGGTACCGACGGAAGCCCTGGAGGTGCTGAAAGCGTTGATATCGAAGTATGATGAAAGGAATTTGAAGGAAGGCTCAACGAAGAAGGATTACGGAGGACAGTTTCTTATTAGTGTTTTTAAGTCCTCAAAGCACGCTATGGAATACGAGGAAATAAGACTACTGACGCAGGTATCAATTTGTTGCTTATTCTTCCGTTAGAAAACGTACAAGATGATGATGATGATGATTACAATATATGTAAGGAAGGCATTTTATATAATACTAATTTTAGTTATACAGGTGAATTTCGATAATCTGGCATCCTTCGGGGCGAAGCAGTTGCCGTATTACAGAATTTTTCAGATTTTGGAATGTATTTATTCTAAGCACAGAAAGAACGGGCAAAGAACGATCAAAGCACGCGACTGCCACAAGTAAACAAAGAGAAAGCGTGGCCGGTGCGGGCGTGGCTACGGTAGCGCCGGAACAACAGTGCGATGAGTCTGAGAAACACACGGTGCCGGGTTTTAGAGAAAATTGCCAGAGTAGTGAAAATATGGAATTTTTATTATTTTTTGAAGTTGTGCCGAACTTTGGGAACGTGGATTATTGACGTTCACCTGTATATCAACTGTATTTAATATTTTGAAACAAATTTTCAAATGTTATACGAGTAATAAGGCATATTTCCTCATGGATTCTGTGTTCAGACGCCTTTTTATTTATTGTGTTTGAAGGGATTGGAGGAGAATGGAATATCTTTCTCTACAGCTTTCATGGAGGGCATTGTCAATAATAAAAATGCGAAGGAGGACTCCAAAAAGGAAGAGAACGAAGGGGAAAATTCTGCTCTCACCTCAAAAGATCGAAAAGGCTTCATTCCGCATCCTGTAAGTCTATTGAATTCTCTCGAGTTGCAGCACCCACTTGTAAGGGAAAAAAACACACTCACTCACTAAAACTCGTTTTAAAAATTTAGCATATTTATTAAAAAAAAGTATATCGGAAACTTTATATTTTTTCCTTATATTTGTAAGTTGAAACTGCACCTTTATTGATATTTTAGACCAATAAATAAGTATTGCAGACATACATGATCGCAAATGAGGATTGTGGGGTTGGTTGTTAACCCTTCCGCCCCGTGACCCCTTTCTGTACATTTCCATTTCTCCTTAATCCTCGGCAGGATAGAATGACTTTAGAGGAATTGGAATGTCATCTTATAGAGTTGAAAGAGAAGAAAATGAATACGAGAGGAGTGTTGAGGAGACTTCTTGTCAAGTATTCGGCTGTGAAAAAGGAGGAGAAAGTATCGGAGATTATTCGGGTAATCGTTTTTCATTTCATGATTTTTATTGTAGATTAGTTTTTAATTCATAGCCGATGTCTGCCGAAGACGAGGATCGTGAGCGTTAACGAGGGAACAACCTCCCATTCAGTTCTTTTATGAACTTTTTTCATTGCTTGCATTATATGTTGCGAAAATTATAACGAGTCTGAATAAACAATTGGGGGTGGGATGTGTAGTAGAAATGCTTCAAGTGAAGACAGCATCTGATGCGTGTTGGTGGGTCGGAAATGGGAGAGGAGAGAAAAGCGACTGCATGGTGGAACGTTGCGAGGAATGTAGTGAAAGTAAAGATGATAGTCTGGGAAAGGATGTTACAAACTCAGTCTGGTAGTGATGGAAGATGATGTAATGAGTTGTACAAAGAATGCAAGAAGAATGTTAAATGAGTGGTAAAAAGAAGTAAAAAGAGTAGACAAATGAGCAGTATGTGGAGAATAAAGTTTTTCTGGAAAGAAGTGAGAAAGTACAAACGTTAATTTGGTGGAGTGGAATGACTGGTAATATAAAAGATAAGATTGGCAGTGACTGTGTTAGTGCAAGATGAACAGATACACGAAAGATTTAAAGAGTATTTTAGTGAGCTGGTAGGTGAAGATGAACCCCGAAGCAAATGGGAATGCTGCTGTTTCGGTGACGTTTGTAGAAGCGTGTATGAAGGAGTAGAAGACAGCGTTAGAAGTTGAACGAACATTATACAAACTGAGGAGAAATCGGTAGGAATTGGTAGTATATTTAGTGAAATGATTAAATGTGGAGGTTAGAAATGGGGTATGGAAAAAATGTGGAAGATATGATGGAAAGTGGGTGTGTTCCAGGTATAGGATGCAAATTATCGAAAGTCCATTTATCGATAAATGATTGAAAAAAATTTGGATTATCGATAATTATCGATAAATTTTCTTATTAAATTAGCTGTCTCATTAATAGAAGAAAAACGCAAAATTATAAGAACAGATTTTAATGAGATCATTCTACATTGTGACAGCCATAGTTATTTAAACAGATTTTAGTTTTTTATCCTTATTAAGGAAGTAACATTTCAAAAAGCATAAGGCATTAATAGTGGCTGGAGAGAGACTGCATCGAATCTTCGTTATGAAAATTCCCGCTGAAGAAAATGCACGCTCTGCTTCATAGCTTGTAGGCTTGATGGTCCTTAATGCATCGTACGTACAATCGATCTAGATTTTCGCTTCTTTTTTTTCTTTACTTCGTACAATGCGAATTCACTGCCTGCATTGAACATAGAGGACTTACTTACGTTTTTTATTTCTAATAAATCTCATTTGCAAGAGAAAATTTGTTCATTTAGCGTAAACTTAAAAAAATCAGGAAGTGATCTGAAATTATCGATAAATCTGCTCGATAATTAATTATACGATAGTTGACTTTCATTTATCGATAAATTATCGATAATATTTTATCGATTGCAACCCCTAGTTCCAGGTGAGTAGACAAAATGAACAGTATAATGCGTTTGCCTTTCGCCACTCTAAATTCGTATACGTGTCTGGGCTTGTGTGTGATTGGTTAACGCTGAACATTAACCCTTTCGCTCGGGTGTGGCATATAAACTACACGTTCAATTTGCGCTCAGATCCATGTGTGATAAATAAATCAGCTCCTAATCTTTTCTGAACTCCGGGTGTAGTTTATAAGCCAAGGGTATATCCCTCTTTTTTTCCACCCTCTGGGGTTGAAAATGGGGGGGATATACATGGTGTTTCACAACCGGTCTGCCATACTTTGGGAGATGATATCGAGTAAAAAAGTTAATACAACATAGGTGCTATTTTCAACCGTTGCGGAGCTACGGACGTTTTAAGATGTGCAAACAACAAATCCCTACTTGTGTGTAATTCGATAGATGGCAGCATTGGTGGTAGTTTCGGTTAACGAAGTTACCACTACTAGTCCTCAGTTTTTCTTTCAGTTGGTTCTGATCTGTGGTACGAGACACTGTGTTGCGCTAAGGTGAACAATCAAACTGAATCAACAGTTCACACCCGCTGAATACGCTGATATCCATTTCATTTATGGATTCTGTGATGGTAACAGCAGAGCGACAGTTGAGGAATATTGAAGACGTTTTCTGAATCGCCGAATACCGAACAGGCAAGTGTTTAGTGACACACACCAGGGATTAAGGGAAACGGACAATTATTCCACGTAACCAAGAACATGTAGCACGACAGCCCGTTGCTGTGGAAGAGTGCATACTGGACCTAGTACAACGTAGCCCAACTACCAGTGTTCGAAGGATTTTTAGACTAATTGGTGAATCCGCATCGCGTGTATGGCGAACCATGCATGATGAGGGTTTGTATCCGGATGATTACGATAAATGCGTTCAATTTTGCCAGTGGATGGTTATGCATCGCCAAATTCTTAATCGCATACTGTTTAGTGATGAAGCGCAATTCATTCGGGATGGAATTAACAATAGACGAAATTCTCACTTGTGGTCCGCCGATAATCCCCACGGTATCGTTGAAGGAAACTTTCAACATCAATTCTCGGTGAATGTTTGGTGAGGTGTAATTGGAGATAGTTGATTGGACCGTTCGTTTTGGAAGAACTACTATTAACTGCTGATATTTATCTGAACTTTTTGACGAACGAATTGCCGCTTTTGATGGAGGACGTGCCCTTGGAGACAAGGCTCAGGATGTTCTTTCAGCACGATGGGGCGCCACCACATTTTGGTCGTCATGTTATGGATTACTTGAATCAGCAGTACGGGAATCGTTGGATTGGTCGTGCTGGCCCAATATCGTGGCCCCCGAGATCTCCGGACCTAACCCCGTTATTTCTTTTTTGGGGCCTTATGAAAGAGATGGTCTACAAGACCAAAGTACAAGCGAGAGAGGAATTCTTGCGTCGGCTTATGGTTGTCGCTGCTTACATAGGAGAACACCCCGAAACGATTCAATGGGCAGTGGACTCTTGTTTGGAACGAGCAAGGCTGTGCATTGAAAACCGAGGCGGACATTTTGAACATTTATAAGGCGTATCTCAAAATGTAGCAATAATACATCAGATTAATACACACTTTATTTTTTTCGTGCACTTTAAAACGTCCGTAGCTCCGCACGGTTGGAAATAGCACCGATATTGTATTAACTTTTTTACTCGATATCACCCCCCAAAGTATGACAGACCGGTTGTGAAACACCCTGCATGTATTATAATTCGAATTCATATAATTCGTTTCAAAGCCATGCACGTAGTGAAAGGGTTAAAGTTGAGTGACTGGTTCAGTATTAATGTTGTAGTACGACAGGGCTGTGTGATGTTGCCATGACTTTAATGTATATGTAGATAGGTTAATACACAAGATGAGAGCAAGAATATTAGAGAAAGGAGTAAATCTGAAATTGGAGGAGAATGAGTGGTACGTGTCGCATCTGATGTATTGCTGCTGATGTGCGTGAATCAGAGTGAATTAAGGAGAGCAGTGAAAAGTTTTGTTGACGTATGTTGAAAGATTGTTGAAACTGAATGTAAATAAAAGTAAGGTGGTGATTGTTGAGAGAAGAGTTTTTTTTGCTTCCGCCCGAATTGTTCATTCTGACAAAGGTCAAGCTTGTCACCACTTTAGACCTACAGTTTAATGTGGAATCCGAACCATGCCCCACCAACCACTAGGCTACCCAAGGTACCCATTTATCTACCAACCAATTTTTTTTTATTGCGTGGAAGGATGAACAGCTGCGTTTTGTTGCGCGCCGCCTGCCGTCACCGGGTCTCGATCCCGGGCCAATGGATTTGTAGTCAGCGTCGCTAACCACTACACCACCAAGTTGTGCAAGAGTTTAACTCTCTCGGGTGTTTGATTTACGAAAGACACACACGTAGTTGTGTTAGTGCCAACACCAAAGTATAGATGTGAGACTCTTATTGACATGATCGATATTTCACTGTCAAATGTGGCAAGTTGTGTAAATGGAGATGTTCGTCTCGCCTAACTTTCCATTTGAGCTATCAATCAAACCTTGTCATGAAAAATAACGCTGGATACCTGAGGTTAGGGTAGTACCTTATTCCCGGTGGTGACCCTTGTGCGTAATTGATTTGAGGTTTTTCAGTCCCATGATTAATCGGCGTAGTCCCCTCATTGAGAATAGGAAGTGGGTTTATAGTTAATGCACGTAATATATGTTTAACAAAATATTTGATGGCTAACTTGTCACGCGACAAGTTTGGCTTAGGAAATGGGCCCATTTGGCCAAAATAGTTTTCAAAGTTCAAATTTACGAGCGTTACGTTACTCCGTCAATTTTATTTCATAGTGAAGGTAACATCCAATGTCCTATATCCCCAGGAAGTGGGGGTTAGGGGTCCGAGCCGGGGCTACCTTAGCCAGAGTCAACTACAGTAAGTGGGGGTGGCCGCCTCGCTGCGCGTAAGATACAGAGAAGACAACCGCCCAGCTCTAGGGCAGCACTGAGGTTCGAATCCACGACTCAGAGGAGTCTCAGTACTGCCTGAGTGAGCGGCGCCCTAACTGATCGAGCCACGGAACGCTCTTTATTACATAGTGAAACTCAGTAAAATTAATCATCAGTTTAACTGAATTTTGTTAATATAATTTCAGGAACTAAAAGTATTAGAGTCCGATTTTGGTCCTGGTATGTTGTCTTCCGCTTTTAATAACAAGATTCTCCAAAATGATGCAGAAGGTGCCTTAGAAACATTCTACATTCTTAAAACTAAGTTCCCGACATTCTTAATCGACTCTTACAAAGTGGTTGACTTGTGCTGCCTCCTCGCTCGTCAAAACAGGGTGCAAGGTTCGGAACAACTTAGTTAATTTTATTTTAAAATGAGTCGGCTGTCGTACTTAGAATTGTGTTTTAGAAATAAGTGATATTGGGCCTGGGTAGTAGTTGGATGGGAGACCGTCCTCCACGCCCAGATTATGTAGCGACCCATGGTTCGGATCCCACGTAAAGCTGTAGGTCCCCTCCGTCATATGACCTTAGATGTTGCGGAGGAGGTTAAACAACCCCAATAAATTTTATATATATATATATATATATATATATATATATATATATATATATATGATGAATAAAACCACGAAGGAAAGGAAACACAGAATGGTGCTTAAGCGCTTTCGTTTAATGACATCCTCAGGAACACTGAAGTAAGTAAAAAGTTCAAGACTATATACAGGTTATATATATATATATATATATATATATAATATATATATATATATTATATATATATATATATATACTGTATATATATATATATATATATATATATATATATATACACATTATAACTGCAAACACGTAGTATAATTAACGTAAAGAACGACGCTTTGTATAGGAGAATTATCCGCGCAAGATGAGAGCGAAAGAACGAAACAAATGAAAAAATGAGGTACCCACCCGGGAATCGAACCCGGGATCTTCCGATTGCCGGTCAGATATGATAACCACTACACCACAGGCCTCACCCAAACAAATGTCGTAATTCCTCTACATACGCGCAGAAACCAATGCCCCAAAGGGGCACTTCCTGCATGCCGTAACATACTGTATATACATTATAACTGCAAACACGCAGTATAATTAACGTAAAGAACGACGCTTTGTATAGGAGAATTATCCGCGCGTATGTAGAGGAATTACGACATTTCTTTGGGTGAGGCCTGTGGTGTAGTGGTTATCATATCTGACCGGCAATCGGAAGATCCCGGGTTCGATTCCCGGGTGGGTACCTCATTTTTTCATTTGTTTCGTTCTTTCGCTCTCATCTTGCGCGGATAATTCTCCTATACAAAGCGTCGTTCTTTACGTTAATTATACTGCGTGTTTGCAGTTATAATGTATATATGTTACGGCATGCGGGAGGTGCCCCTTTGGGGCATTGGTTTCTGCGCGTATGTAGAGGAATTACGACATTTGTTTGGGTGAGGCCTGTGGTATAGTGGTTATCATATCTGACCGGCAATCGGAAGATCCCGGGTTCGATTCCCGGGTGGGTACCTCATTTTTTCATTTGTTTCGTTCTTTCGCTCATCTTGCGCGGATAATTCTCCTATACAAAGCGTCGTTCTTTACGATAGATATATATATATATATATATATATATATATATATATATTTACATACAGGGTGTCCCATAAGTCCGGCATCATAGGAAAAATAATAAAAAAAGGCAAACAAAAGCTTTTATTTACAGAACGTGCTCAATATGCCCACCATTGTTTTCAATACACAAATTCAGACGTGATACCCAGTCAGCAAGCACACGGTGAATGATGTCAGGAGTAATGGTGTTACATGCCCCAATAATGCGCTGCCGCAAATGTTCAACACTCCTAATTTTCTCTGCGTATACCATCGCTTTCAAGTGGCCCCAGAGGAGGTAAAAATCTAGTGGCGTGAGATCCGGGCTTCTAGCTGGCCATTCCACAGGCCCTCGACGTCCTATCCAATGACCAGGGAATTGTTGGTACAGGTATTCCCTTACTTGGGTGCTGTAATGTGCAGGAGCGCTGTCTTGTTGGAACCATGTTGGGAAATTTCCTTCTTCGTTTAAGACAATGGGAAATGCTTCTCCCTTGAGCATACGTAGGTAGGTGCCTCCAGTGACATGTTCATCGAAAAAGAGGGGGCCTATGATGCGATCCTTCCAAATGCCACACCATACCATCACCCGAGATGCACCTTGTTCCTTTGAAGAGGTATACCAGTGAGGGTTGTTTTGAGACCAGTAGCGGGTGTTCTTTCGATTTACCTCACCATTTCCATAAAAAACAGCCTCGTCACTGAATAGAATGGTGGACGGGAAATTGTCATCCCGAGCATATGAATTATGGTTTGTAGAAATAGAAAAATATTAACTTCTCCTATGATGCCGGACTTATGGGCACTCTGCCCTTCTTGTCTAAATCCGTTCTGAACGAATTCACACAAGATCAAATGGATTGTTTACAACCAATTTTATAGATAAGGCCTGAATGATATATAGGTCACAAAAAAATATAAAAATATAAAACTAAATTGAAAAATAAAAATTGTAAGAGAAGCATAAAAATTTATAAGGAAACACTACCAAAGTTTTAGCACTCTACCCTTCTTGTCTAAATCAATATTCCGTTAGAGCGGGACAGTTGTCGAGTGCCCTTTTTGTCCACTTGTCAGAGTTATCCCACTGTATTGATTGGAATAATGCTTCAGTTTTGTTTCACTCGAGCAACATTGTTAATAGAAATATTCTTGAGTCTGCTATTATCCAACTTACAAATAACTTTGACATGAGCAAGGTCTTTTTCAACTTGATCCCGTTGTTTTGAATTCGTTCAGAACGGATTTAGACAAGAAGGGTAGAGTGCTAAAACTTTGGTAGAGTTTCCTTATAAATTTGTATGCTTCTCTTAGAATTTTTATTTTTGAATTTAGTTTTATATTTTTTATTTTTTTATTTTTTTTGTGACCTATATATCATTCAGGCCTTAACTATAAAATTGGTTGTAAACAATCCATTTGATCTTGTATTGAATTCGTTCAGAACGGATTTAGACAAGAAGGGCAGAGTGCTAAAACGTGGTAGTTTTCCCTTATAAATATGTATGCTCATCTTACAATTCTTATTTTTCAATTTATTTTTATATATTTTTTTAATATTTTTTGTGACCTATATATCATTCAGGCATTAACTATAAAATTTGATCTTGTGTTGAATTCGGGCAAAGTGCTAAAATTGGTCGTTTTACTTACAAATTCGTGTGCTCCTCCCACAATTTATATACACACACACACACACACACACACACACACACACACACACACACACACACACACACACACACACACCATTCTGTGTTTCCTTTCCTTCGTGGTTTTATTCATCATAAATATTTTTCACGTGTTACTTTCGTGAATAATTTTCATATATATATATATATATATATATATATATATATATATATATATATATATATATATATATATATAAAAGCACACCGGACAAAAAATTAGTCACCCCTCTCAGAATGTACCTAATAACGTGTGACGGCGCCTCTGGCCTTGATAACCGCACGAATCCGGCGAGGCAGAGACTCTACGAGGTTGTGCATGTACTGAACATCGATTTGCTGCCAGTCGTTCATCAGCCGGTCCCGAAGTTCCGCCAGAGTCCTGCGCTTCACCTTCTGTTTCCAGCCTGAACAACACCTTCGACGCATTCAGGATTAAAGGCTTCATTGGACCTGCGATGTACTCGTCGCCTCCCATCATTGGAGAACAAACAAAAACGGGACTCATCGGACCAAATTACACGTTTCCAATCTGCCGCAGTCCAGTTTTTGTGCCTCTGAGCCCATTTATAACGTGCCATTTGTGACTTGCTGTTAACAGCGGCCTCTTCCGTGGTACCCTGCTCCAGATGTCCATCGCATGCAGTTCTCGTCGCAATGTCCGTTCGGAAATTGGTCGCTGGAGAACCTCATTGGTTTCTTGGAGCAATTGTTCTCTGGTTTGAAAACGATTTGCAGTTACAGACGAGAAACATGGCGGCGGCCCCTATTGTCGAGAATTGTTTTCCGGCCACAGTTACGCCGTCGATTGTCAGTTGATTGCGAACTACACCACTCTTTGTAAACTCGCTGGACAGTACGCGTTCACACACCAACAAATTGGGCTACTTCAGACATTTTGTGTCCGTGGGCTCTGCCAAACACGATGGCGTCTTTTTGCCACTGAGTAACGTCTGCCTCACGACCCATTTTGCAGACTATATCCAACACACACTTTGTTCTTCACCACCTCACGAAACAGATCTGATCCTGTGTGCTACATCACCGCTACTTGTCACTTACCAATGCTACATCAGCGCCCTCTGTGTGACCTTGAACTTCCTACTATCGGTGCTATTAGGGGTGACTAATTTTTTGTCCGGTGTGCTTATATAATTAAGTAATTAATACAACAATGAACCTGTCATTGAGTAATTTTAAAGGCTACAATCTAAAAAGTTTGAAAAATACAAAATGAGAAAACATTACCTTAAAATTAAAAGATCCGTTGGTGAGGAATAATTATTTAAACAGGACCTTAAATGTCATATAAATGAATTTTCTAAAATACTGAGATAATTTTCAAAATCATTTGTGGCTAGAACTGCGGATATATATATATATTATATTATATATATATTATATATATATAATATATACACCTTCTTTTGGTGGCCAGGAGCGGTCATACTTTGAAACAAAAAAAAAAAAATATGTATATATATATGTATAAATATATATATATATATATATAAAATTATTTGAAATTAAATTATCTCTAATAGATGACTTATTGGTTTGTCAAGTGTTATGATGTTCAGTAGGAGATACCTTTGACGTGTTCGCGGATGCGAGTGGAAAGGTGGCAGGCACTTTTTCCAACGCGTGTGAAGTCTATACGTGTATATTTACGTGGACACAGACTCAGGAATTTTGTCTTAACTTTAAACAGTCTACTAATTGTATTATTAGAAGAGAAAACGCATCTAATTCGAAATTGAGGATGTTTCGACTTCGGTTCGTTAATTTGCGTTTTAAATCAAAGCCATTATGTCTAAGAACGGGTAATTTGAAATATTTTGTTTTATCGTTATTTTCAGTTGTCCAGCCACATTTTGTCATAATGACACGCAGATATATTTACTAAGGGTTGGTTGGACCCAGCGGACTACCCATTGCTACACCTTCCACGTGTTCGTAAAATTTAGCAATAAACAAAAACATAATGTGTTCATTTGCTATTTCACGTAGTAGTTGAAACTGTGACCCGTTTACTCCTTCAACAGAGTATGATTATTACTGAATAATTTACTTATTATTATTATATTCAAGTTTCACTTAAAGGAACATTTGCGAACAAGTTTACGTCAAAATTGGTCACAACTTTGTCCGCATTTTCTACAGAAATGTTATCGTTAACAAAGAAAAAATATCCTTAATCGTAAATTCGTTAGTAGTTAAGTGTTTAGGGCAGTGGTTCTTAAACTTTTTGACCCCGTTACCCCTTTTCCTGATCTCAACTAATCTCATTACCCCACACAAACTTGCAATGCCGAAGTTCTAAAGAAAGTGGAAAAATTAATTACTGAAAATAACTGAAATTACCTTTAATGTGATGGGTGCAACTGTTTTTTAGCTACAAGTTGTATTTTTACCATATTAAGAATTGCTCCATTACCCCCGGAAATACCCAAATTACCCCCCGTTTCAGAACCTCTGGTCTAGGGAATGGAATAAAGAATTTAGATAATCTATAATTTGCGACAAAATAGGTCTTCTGACTGGCCAGTTTGGTTTATGGACTTATGGTAACCCGTATAAAATGCCACGTTTAGAATCAGAATCATAAAGATTATACGTGGTAGCATCTGTACCTCTTGCACGATGGATCATTTTTATACATCTGAGCATTATAAATTTGTCTTAAAAGTTTCTCAAAAGGGAGTAAGTAATAAATGAAATTCATCGTTTGAAGGCTCATTGCAAACTTTAAACGTTTACATAGTAAATCTTTCAAATCATTGTCTAAAATATGATAAATATAATGAAGAATAATTAAATAGAACCTTGTTTCGGTCAATCTATGTTCAATAACATTATTTTCTGTGGCCACTGCTAAATTGTTAATTATATTGCTGCAGTTGCTTATGAAGATTTTAGTTTTTAATCCCTTCAAACGTGGCGTCCAATGTGTTGGATGAAATGTATACCATAAAGTACAAGATTTATTGTTATTAAAACCAAGTATTTTAGTAATATATATATATTCTATCCTACTCTCCTTTTGCTGAAATCTCCATTTTAGGAGATTTCAATTTTATGATGAAAATAACCACGAAAAAAAAAAAAAGAAAACGGGAAATAGTGCTCAAGCGCTTTCGTCTAATGACTAGTGTCCCTCAGGATGTCATTAGGCGAAAGCGCTTGAGCACTATTTCATGTTTTCTTTTTCCATTGTAGTTATTTTTATCATATATAATAATAATGACAATGACACGACAGTTGAAAGTTTGTTTTGCCTCAGAATCTGTGGACGTAATGAAGGAGTACGTTGAAAAGATCCCGAAGAAATTTCTTCGTAAGAAGGCCATCGTCAGGAACTGCCATAATCTCCTTATGGAGTGCGTCAGGAATGATGGTTACTCCACCACTAAGAAAATGTGTTCCCTCCTACTTAAGGGCGGGTTGGCCGATCCTTCTCCAGTTATATTAGGTCCTCTGATCAAAGCTAGGCTCAACAGGTATAGAACGAAAGATAGCGAAGAGGCTGTTTACTCGTTTGTTTTCTAGGGTGTGAATTATCACTTAAGTTTTGAATGCTTCCCAGGTATTGCTTAATTACTCTGAACAACATTTGAACTGTTGGATATCGGTGAGGTTTTTCTCGTTTTTTCTTTTTTAACTCTTTGACGACCGGTATACGTTTCTTTGAACTTAAAAGTTTAGGTGTTATTGGTATTCACAATTAGATATGTTAGTAACTATAGTCACTTAAATGACCCATTTTGGGGTTAATTTTCCAACAACTAAACGATACCTATATAAACATTTAGATGTATTTGTAGAAACGTTGCATCATTGTACAATTTATATTATTATTTCGCTGGGACACACATGTCCCGTGGTCCTCAAAGAGTTAATAGTCGCGGTTCTTCGTCAGTAAATCCCTTTTCATTTGGGTTTCGTTTTTCATCCCTTATATCTTTAATAACTTTAACTCTGTGACCGAGAGTGCTAACTCTCTTGACCGAGAGTGCTAACTCTCTTGACTCAACATTCATTATTCTTAACCCTTTAGACACGGTTTTCGTTTCCAAGGCCTGTTTCGTAAAAGTGCTAAACGTCGCGTAAATGGAAACTTCTTTTTTCTGGGCATGGAGGGAAGTCGAATACCGCGTTTTACTCTAATAAAAAATCGTTTTACTACGGTCGAACGTCGCATCTAAAGGGTTAAGGAAAGAATTAGAAGAATAAAGGTGTGCGTTTGAATAAGCTGTCAGTAGTGCTTGGTTCGAACAGTAAAAGGAATAAGGAGAAACAGACTCCTAAGTTTCATGCGAGAATGTGTTATTCGTTGGTTTGTGAACTTTTAAGATTTCGTTGGTATGGTGCAATAGTTACCATTAATTTATCGTAGCACTTAATTATTTAATTGTTGGTAACTAATGTTGTTATTTTGTCGTTAGGCCTGAGTTCATTCCTGATATTTACTGAATAGGGTGCGTAACTGCATATTATAAACACTTTTTACTGCTCTATTACCTTGTTAATTTAGAAGTAAATCCTCATAGACTGAGTAGATATTTTACTTCTTAAGCAACGACTTAGCGGGAGCTGTTCAAGAGGCGGAGGAATTGTACTCAACTTTCAGAGTACTTTCAATGAGAACGGAAATTCTAATTCACTTGATGAAGAAGCTAAATACAGGGACTGGGACATCTCCCAAGTACGTTCATTCGTTTTCATCGTAGTAATGTTTCGCTTGTCGATTTCTTTTCAGTAACTTTACACTTAGCTGTAAAATAGCTTCATTACTAATAATAGTGATTGACATACACTCCTATGAGATAAACTATTCGGGGATGTTAAGAGTAGTGATGAATGTTAAGGAAACATGGCAAGGACAGTTTAATCAGTCCCCTCGTTTAAATCTGTCCCTTATTTAAATATTTTCTACTCGCAACTTTTAAGTGATTCTTTTTTGATGAAATTGAGATGATTTCACTCCATTTGTTCTGTTGCAGTGTAGGTAAATACAAGAGCTCAGATCTGGAGGAATTGGTGGAAAGGATGGTCGCTCTCATCACCGAATCTAGAGGCATGAGGCAGGCGAAAGAGGATATACTTTGCGCTGTCCTCGAAACGGGGGATGTGACCGAGGCAACAAGAGTGTTTAAGGTATTGACTGGTATATTGAGAAAACGCTCGGTATGAAAATGTTTGTCTGTAATTTCATGTTAACTCCTTTTATTTTTGACTACTCAGTTTACCGTAATTGTCAGTCAAATTGGAGATTTTAATCGTTTGAAGTATCCTACCTGAAACTCTCTATATGTATATTTTAAAATTTTAATCCGAGTTCACTGCGTCTCCAAAGACGATTTTTAATAATTCATTTGATTTTTCTGACCGCCTTTTGATAGCTAAATATGTAAATAAACTTGATAGTAAAGCGTATAAGTATAATATACTGTAAAATAGTGACTCCGTATAGCGAGGATTGACTTTGGACATTGCCCTGAAGTTTTAACTTTTAAAAAAAATAAATAACAGGGCTCCTGATTACTTCAGCGGACTCTGAGCGGTGAAGGTCTGATTCGCTACCACTTGCTGGTTCGTGGGTTGGGTTGAATTGGCCGCTTACCCTGTAGCTCGGGTTAAAGGTGACCCTTGCCAAGTATGCGTCCTCTCTCTAATTTAAGTAAACCGTAAAGGGTTGTCATTGAAAGTAATTTAGAATCCTTTAATATCGATCCATATGCGCAAATGAAGAGATCTTCATATGTAGAGATATTTCCTTTTTCCATTTGATTCTTTAGCCTTTCAGCTCGTAGTTTCAATTGATTAGAACGAAAAGTATCATGTTGAGACGTTCCCCTCCCCATAGCGTTCTGAGTACGAGGAGAGTATGATGCATCGTGCAGTGTCCCGAGAGCCTTAAATATAACTATACGCACTAAGAGGTTTTATGACGAGTTGTTTCTTTCATATCCTCCCTCACAATTATTTAATTTCATTTTTTTATGTTTTAATTAAAATGCTACGGCGGTGATTAATTAAAACGTATGTTCTTTCAGAGCGTTGAAGAAAGTTTGAGCACTGAAAGAATTCATAGATTATGTAATCAATTTGTGAGGTACGAAAAAACAGATTGCCTCCTCCTCCTATTTTCCATCAGTAAATGCAGTTCCGTAGTGGATCGACCTTACATCTGCGATTGTCTCCTCAATATCTACAGTAAGTATTCCAAAATTTAATGAACTTACCACGGTCCACTTAATTTTATATCTCGATTATTAGAAGTTGGAAACTCCGATAGAGGCGGAGTACCTAATTTTTAACAGTACTATACTGTATGGCCGAACTCGCGTTATTCTAAGTTTATTTCGTCATAATTAATGAATTCAAGCCAAAAGAGAGCGAAAAATGACACCCAACCTGACCAAACTTAAATTCCATTGGTCATATCGTATTTAAGGTTAAATTAATATTGTAGTTTACTGTAAAGAGGATCTGCTGCTATTTATCGATTAGAATTATCGATGTAACGTGTCGGCAGGATGGATGTATAGGTAATACGTAATGTTTTTGTATATACACGAGGCTTGTCCAACATACAGCCCGCGGGCGGGGCAGAGTCCGGCCCGCCAAAGATTTATATCAGGCCCGGCTGGCGGATACTGAAAATTCATTATCTAATGTCATATTTTATTTCAATAAAATTTAATTTTAAAATAAATTTTTATCTAAAATTTGCACACTGACCCTAGGTGTGAGTCATTAATTGAAATATGGCCCTTCATGAAAAAAGGTTGGACACCCCTGGTATATATCGTATCTCCTATATTTTAGTTATTCAAAGAGACAGAGAAGCGGCTTCGTCTCTTTGGTCTCAAATTGTAGAAGAGGGACTACGCCCTTTGGTGATGTTCACGAATAAACTGTCCAAATTTCTCGCTGGAACGTCCTGATGGAGCCCGGTCACGCAACACTCCAAAATTAGTTGGTTAACGTGTGTATATTAAAAAAAGATAATTTCTTGTACAGTTTTCTGTTGATTTAATTTGTATTTTACGAATATAAATTTAAAAGTTTGCGTATATATATATTATTTATTTATTCCTCTTACGTACTATACAATATACGTCCGTAAACTATTGAGTTACGCATCACTTCATAAGTAAATGAGTATATTCTTATAGTTATTAGGGAGACGTTTACAGAAGTTGAATGAAGCACGAATTTTATGAGGCCGCCTCTCCCTACAACCAAGGGTAATGTTCTGGTAATTGTACACCTTGCTACACTTACCACTTCATGAATTCAGCAACTCATGCCTTTTTTTCTCATCATTCGAGTTAAAAGACGAAACTGCCGAAGAACTGCTGAACGCCCCTTGAAGTCTGGCGACGTTAACTCCGTTCGTAGGATAACTGCTTCGAAAATTTGTAGTTAAATAGGATCGCTTTGTTTTTGAAGAAAGGTAGAATTGTATCTCGATCCAGATGCTTTTTTTAATTGTTCTTTACCGTTTGCGAAAAGTTAAAAGGCCTTCATTGTATTTCATTATTAATTGGTATTCTTTTTATTATTATTGGATATTGTCCTTCTGGTCACAGTAACAGAATTTCAAAAATAAAAGGTAATCATTACTAATTTTTATGTCGAGAGATTCAATGTGTTTAGGCGAACTTTTTACCGAAATTGTACATTTTCATTAACCTTTTCGAGAACTTGCACGAACGTTTAGAAAGTCTTAAGTCAGTGGTCCTCAACCTTTTTTGGTTCACGTACCAATATTTTGGCACCGTGCTTTTCTAAGTACAGTATCACTTAACCAAAATTGAGGGAATGGATTACTAATACGACTTCAAAAATTTGTCATGAAAAGTAGTTATTAATTAGGAAGCTACGTATTTATAACCCTCTGGCATACCACCTACAGAGCTCCGCGTACTACAGGTTGAGAATCCATGCTCTAAGTAGATTCGGATCTTTTCCTTTGTAGTACCCCCCCATTTGTTGTACTGTGTTCTTTTGTGTGTGTGTGTGAAGTTATATTAACCTGTGTAGTACATTCAAATTTAAAATATTCTAGCAGAGAACCCGCCCTACAGCTTTAGAATGAGACATGAATGTAAAAATTAACCAACTAGTTAGGTTAATTAAATGTCCGGTTAGGTCAACTGTACGCCCTTGACGATTGGTTAGGTTAAGTTGTGATATTTTCGTTAGTTTTAACGAAAATATCACAACTTAACCAAGTGATACATATTGGGGGTGCTATAAAGGAAAAGAACCGTTGATTCTAGTTTATCGAGAGAGGATGGTTGGCAAAACCCCAGGTTTCTTTGAAAAAATCAACTCTACCCGGGGATTTTTAAGGAAAATCATTTTTCTTTCAATAAATGCTATTAAAAATATCCTTATGCACTATACTTGAAAACCTATTACTATAGCTGTATGTAGAAAGAACGTAATTCAGACGATTGTTACTCAAATAGGTGTTAATAAATTAATAAAAGTTCATTTTATTATCTACCTTACTTAATAACCTCGCATTTACTATTTATCATATTATTCTACGTTCTAGTATTTACATTTGTAAAAAAACATTTGTTGTAGGCCAAAACACTATTATTCTAGCAGTTAACAAACCACAAAATCATGGTTAACTTTAGGAAGGAGAGAAGCAAACTGGATTGGTTTAAATAATAATCTGAAAACAACTTCAAAAAATTTGTTGGATTTCAGGAGTTAAAGATGGGCAGCATTATAAAGCTAATCTAAGCCATAGTTTACCTATTCAGTTTAATATTAAATAAGTTCTGATAATAATCTATTGCTTTTTTATCCCAAGAGACTTAAGTTTGTCAATGATTATATTAGCAGTTGTTATAATTAGACTACTGAACATTCTGCCACATTTGGTTAAAAGGTAGAAATATATTAGGTGTAGAAAAGTTGAGTCACTTGGTGAAAATTTATAAATGTTACCGAAGCAATAATAGAAACACTTGAATTTATCAAGTGAATGGTAAGAAGCAACGTTCTTAAGGCCTAAAATTTGAGTCAACTATTAGCCCGACAATCAATAATAATAAAGCACATACGCTATTCTAATTTACCTTAAAATATGGTATTAATAAAATTTACAAAACTTTAGAAATTGTAAGTTTTAAAAAATTCGCTGAGTATGGGGGTTTCTGAGAAAACCCACTGGAGACAACTGGGTTGCGTCCAATCAAGCTAACCCTGCCGCAGAGCAAACCACTAAACACAGCAGTGTCACTTTTCCTGCCGTCTTTTATCATGGAACGTCCGCGACTACTTAGCTTTTGTCGTTCAAAAGGGGTTTGGTTTGGTTTGGTTCGTTTAAGGTATTTTCAACCCACAAGGGCTATTCACATCAGTTCAAAAGTGGTACAGAATTTCACAAAGTATATCATATGAGTATCGAAAGAAGGTGATCAAACGTTTTCCTTTTAAAAAATTAGAACCTTTAGGGCGTAATGAGTTTTCATCCTGCAACGCCATTCGAATGGAAAGAGGATTAAAGGAACGTTATAAAAACTTGAGAAAGGCCAAGAAATGGGTAACCAGTCGTCCGGTATTAAACCGAACAGTCCTCTTTTTTTATGACGGGGAGAAAAATATGAAAAACGAAGAAAAAATTAAATTTCATTAAATAAACTTAAAGTATTATTTCGTTTATTTCGTTTATTATTTCGTTTATTATTTCGTTATAAAATTGCGTAGATATTGCAGTAAATTTGTTTCAAAAAAGTCATTTACACCGAATTAAAAATTTTCATAAATGCATCCTCTTTTTTTTTTTTCATTGTTTGCATAATGGCCACCCTAACTAGAAATGGTAAACCGACGGAAAGAAAAGAGCAGGTGTGCTTCTTAATTAAAACTAAGCTTCCTATTTTGCTTTATGACGTTTCTCGCTAAAAGATCATTAAACTATTTAAGGAAGAAAAGGTACAAATTGCAAACGTTTCAAATACACGCATTCATAACTTAACCCTACAAAAAATTCGGGGCTTAAAGGGTTAAATGGGTCAACCAAACTAACTAGAGATGTATGAACCAAACATACAAATATTGTATATTTATGTATATTACTGGATTTTAGTGAAAATATTTTCCGTCTTCCGATTGGTCAGCTTTGGAAGTAATGAAAACAGGCCATAATTGGACAATTCATAATCTGTAACCCACTATTCAGTGAAAGTGACAAATATTTTTGGAGATGATTCTCCTACTACTACGTAAGGATGATGATCTATATATATATATATATATATATATATATATATATAGATATATATATATATATGATGAATAAAACCATGAAGGAAAGGTAACAGATGGTGCTCAAGCGCTTTCGTCTAATGACATCCTTAGGAACACCCCTGAGGATGTCAATAGACGAAAGCGCTTGAGCACCACTGTGTTTCCTTTCCTTCGTGGTTTTATTCATCATAAATATTTTTCACGTGTTACTTTCGTGAAATAACATATATATATATAGTTTAGTTAGTTTAGTTAGTTAGTTAGTTAGTTAGTTAGTTAGTTTAGTTAGTTAGTTTAGTTAGTTACAGGAGGAAAGGTCAATACTTCAGGAGGTGATAGTATCGGTCATTGTGAGAAAAAAAGTTTATATGAACATGTGTCTAATTCTGAATGGTTACGGAGATAGAGCTGTTTGAATCTACGAATACAAAAGCATTGTTAATGGTAATCAAGAAAGAGAAACCAATTACTGTTTCTAACATTTAATGTTTAAACATTGACATTTTGAATGGTATCGGATACAGAAATGACAAATTTGTTACAGTTTACAATACGTTTTCGAAAATCCCACCGTCAACCTCAATGCACTTTGCAACTCGTGTGCGAAGATCGCGTGTTGTTCGTCTGAGTTGATCTTGACGTTCCTTTATGCGGGCAGCAGCATCCAAAATGCGCGCGAGCAATTCGTCTCATGTATCCACTTTCTTTTGTAAACGACTTTTCATCCACCCCCACAAACAATAATCTAACGGAGAGAGGTCTGGAGACCTTGGTGGCCATTGAATGGAACCACCGCGGCCGATCCATCCACCAGACGGGTAGAATGTGGAGGAGCTCCGTCATGCTGAAAGTACATACCAGCGTGTGTAGCCAAAGGAACATCCTCTAATAGTCCTGGCAATTCATTTTGCAGAAATTCTAGGTAACTTTGTCCTGTAAGACGATTCTCTAAAGTAACAGGGCCAATTAGCTGATCATCGATGATACCGCACCACACATTGGCAGAGAAGCGATGTTGAAAATTTGTTTCCACAGTGGCATTTGGATTTTCGTCTGACTACCGATGAGAGTTACGAGTGTTGTCGATACCGTCACGGGTGAAAGTAGCTTCATCGGTGAACAGTATTAATCGAAGCAATCGGCGATTAGCATTTACCCAGTGACAAAATTCCAGTCGCATGGCAGCGTCTCCTGGTTGAAGGTGTTGTACATGCTGTACATGATATGGATGCAAGCCTTCCTCACGTAATGTTCGCCATACTCTTGTGTGGTACACCGAGACGTGTAGAAATTCTTCGTGAGCTAGTAGTAGGACTACGCTCTACCAACTAAAGAATGTTTTCCACTTCATCCACATCTTGTTGACCTTCACGTTCATATGAAACATGAGTGCTGGGAAGTGTACCAATCTCACGCAATGTGTTGAAAACCCTGGTAAACACTCTTCGATCCGGAATTCTGTGGTTCGGAAACCGTCGACGGTATTCTGCAACAGCAGCTGTTGCACTTCCATCTCAAAAACCGTAGACATACACCATATCTGCATATTCGGCGTGTGTGAAGTGTGTGGCATTCTTAACACTGCTTCAAACACCAAACAATGTCACTTACAACAGTCAACTGTCGATTGGCTTATGTTATATGCTTACATTATAGCTTACATGGTTCAAGGTTAGGGGAGGGAAGGGGGAGGGAGAGCTGCGCGCGCATCAGATTCAAACGGCTCTATCTCCGTAACCATTCAGAATTAGACACATGTTCATATGAGCTTTTTTTCTCACAATGACCGATACTATACTATCACCTCCCAAAGTATTGACCTTTCCCCTGAAACACCCTGTATATATATATATATATATATATATATATATATATACAGGGTGTTTGAAAACTTCTGTACAAATTGTAATGGGGGATAGGCAACACCAAGACAAACCCTTTTCGTCTATAAGTGTATGTCCGCTGACGTCACCATTCGGCGCGAGAGGGCGCCGCTGCAATTGGCTAAAAGGTGAATTGGGCTAGACTCGCGCTTGCCGCGGGCATTCTTAAATCGGACGTAGTACGCGTAACATGGAGCGCTTCACGACTGCTGAGATGGCTGACATGCATATGGTGTATGGGGCTGCCAATGGAAACGGAAGAGCTGCTGTGAGGTTGTACCGACAGCGCTTCCCAAACAGACGTGTGCCAAACCACCAAACGTTTGCGCATTTGCATCGGCGACTGCGAGAAACTGGAACATTCCATGCAAACATGCATGACACTGGTCGGGAGAGAAACGTACGCACTCCTGACATGGAAGAAGAAATCCTACGGCGATTTGAGGACAATCCAAGCGCAAGCACGCGAGGTGTTGCACGTATCTTCGGTGTGAACCACGACCTGGTCTGGAGAGTGTTGCACGAGCAGCAGTTACATCCGTTTCATCGTCAGAGTCCAGGCATTACAACCTCGGGATTACCCTCTTCGTGTGGAATTCGTACGCTGGTTTCTGCAGCAGACAGCGGTGCAGCCTAATTTTCCGACTTATGTGCTTTTTCTCAGATGAGGCCTGTTTCACACGTGAGGGTGTGTTTAACATGCACAATTCTCACGTGTGGGCGCACGCAAATCCACATGCTACACGGGTGCATGCTCATCAAGAACGGTTCGCCGTCAATGTTTGGGCGGGTATCGTCCATGGCAAGTTGATTGGGCCGTACCTGCTGCCTGCCCGACTCGACGGGCGGGTTTATCGGATATTTCTTGAAGAAACGTTGCCGGAACTGCTGGAAGATGTTCCCGTGGCTATTCGTAGACGAATGTGGTTTCAACACGACGGGGCCCCAGCACATTCCAGTAACGATGTGCGGGATTATCTGAACGCCACTTTTGGGGACCGATGGATAGGCCGGGGTGGGCCCGTAGCCTGGCCACCGAGATCGCCCGATTTAACATGCCTCGATTTCTTCCTGTGGGGACACATGAAGAACCTCGTGTACGAGACTCCCATTTACTCAGAAGAAGACCTCGTAGCAAGAATCGCTGTCGCCGCTGGAACTGTTCCCGAAATGCCGGGAATCTTTCGACGTGTACGTCGGTCAATGCTTCGACGCTGTCGGGCATGCATTGATGCTACCGGTCGCAACTTTCAGCACCTTCTTTAAATAAACATGCCTTCTTTAAATAAACATGTTACGCGTACTACGTCCGATTTAAGAATTCCCGCGGCAAGCGCGAGTCTAGCCCACTTCACCTTTTAGCCAATTGCAGCGGCGCCCTCTCGCGCCGAATGGTGACGTCAGCGGACATACACTTATGGACGAAAAGGGTTTGTCTTGGTGTTGCCTATCCCCCATTACAATTTGTACAGAAAGTTTTCAAACACCCTGTATATATATATATATATATATATATATATATATATATAAATAATGAAATAATGACGGTCTGAACACCACTTTATTTCATTTGCCAATCGTCGGACTAGTCTTCGCCACAATATTGGTAGAGGCGACATCATTGAAGAATATTGTATTGGGAAAATTTTGTAGCGGGTAATTTTGAAATATTTTCATGAAAATTAAACTTCTTTATTTTAATGTAAATTTGAGCCTTTTCAATGTCTTGCGCGTCTATTAAGATAAACTTCTGGAAAATAATTTTATATATCTATAAATAAATTGGCATAAAGCTGGCTAATCAATGTACCGTATTTTTACATATAGGCTATAGTTTTGTCATAGTTTGGGACCTGAGCTTATAAGTTTTTGCTGGGCATATGTTGAAGCATCAGAATTTTAACTTTTACTTAATTTTATAAGCCTAGTAGTACCGCTACTTTTTAATTGTATGAAAAAGTTTGCGTCCTACTTTGGATAGAACCTAAGACCTATCCTAGCTGTTACTGTTAGACCTTAACCTGAAGCAGTTTGCTTTTCGTGCAAATGAATTAGAGTCAAGTCAACTCAAGTCTGCTGTCTTCTTTCCTTCCAAAACTCAAGATCCGACTGGACTTGACTCAAGTTTTGCTGAAGCCAGCTCCGGAGGTGCCTGGAGAAAACTATAGTTGCTTTTTCTTAAACAAACAATTTGTCGTCTGCAGAATAAAAGGTATTTCAAGAATTCATTGCATTAATTGGGCCCATATATAAAAAAAAAAAATTACGCATTTATAAGCTGGCCATTGTCGCCATCTTTATGTCCCTCCATTTGTAAATAATATGACGAGCAGTTGGCAATGAATTTCACATTTCGCCGATATTTTCTTGTACCCCTTCCCAGATGTATGAGTATTGACAATGACCCTCCATAGGTCATTCGAGAGCTCCTTCAATCTAGGCATGATACCCGATGCTTTTTACGTTATCTGCACCAAAATGGTGCCCGAAATGTAAAGGAAACTAATTATAAAGGTGATCAGCCACATTAAAATTAGTATATCACAACGTTCATACAAGAAAGGCTACCGTATACGGAATGAAATACATAAACAAAGCACCTTCGTTCAACAAATTTATGACGATACATACTGTAAATGTTCACTTACTTTCACGTGGCGCCTTTTTCCCTACTTTTTGTGGGCAGTTACACATGCGTAAACTGTTTTTGAATGGTAGGATAGTGTTGCCAGGTATGCAAAAGGGTTGTTGCTGTTGTTGTTTAACCGATCAGCCCACCCTGATCGAGCAAGCTGGCGGCACTCAGGTAACCGATCGCCCTCTCCGGAGTGGACCAGTGGTTCAGCGCACTAGTGATGTTGTGTTGTGTTCTATGTTGTGCTAGAGTGGTACAGTCTGTCATAATGTGCTCAATTATTTGTGGTGTGTCCTGACACAGGTGGCAGGTGTCGTCTGTGAAGTTGTCTAGTCTGTGTTTATATGTCTGTAAGTTGGGGTGATGTCCACATCGGAATCGTGCTAAGTTAACTCGATCCGATCTGCTTAGGCTGATCTCTGACGTGTTAATGGGTGGCGGCTTCGCACCTCGGACCGCATTCGGACCGAGTCGTGTCAGTGCTTTGCGGGTTAGGTGTGTGTGTGTATGTGTTTTCTGTACTGTGTGATGTCTGTGGGGCGTGGTATGGAATGGAGTATTTGGTTATAATGTGTCTCTGGTATTACCTTAATGGTGCGAGGTGTCGGTGCATGATTGTACATGCAGTGGCAAGGGTGTTATGGGTTAGTTGTCGCTGCTGCCATGAATTGTGTTCCCCTCATGTCTAAATGTTCCTTAACTTTCAGTATTTTTGTTTCTGTGTGCAGGTGTTCTATTAGTGTTGTTTGAGTGCATCCTGTAATGATACGAAGTGCGTTGTTTTGTATTGTCTGTAAGGTGTTTATGTGTGTGTTTGAGATAATGGGTGCCCAGCATGGGCTAGCATAGTCCATAACTAAGCGAATATATTGTATGTATATGAATGATGTTTTTCCTGCTGGTGTCCAAAGTTTGTGCCTGTTAGTACCCTAAGCGTGTTAAGTCTTGACGTACATTTGTTTTTAATGTCCTGAATGTGGTTTGCAAAAGATAATGATGTGTTGTATATGACCCCAAGTATTTTGGTCCTGTGAGTGTGTGGAATGTTGGTGTTGTTTAGTGTAAGCTGTGGAGTTATCTGGTGTTCTTTTGTGTTGCTTGTAAGCAAGGTGATGGTTGATTTTGGGCGCTACTTTGAGTCTATTGAGTGTGAGCCAGTCTTGTATACTGTTTATGTATGTTTGTAGGTTATTTGTAGCGGTGTCGATGTGTTGTGGGTGGATGTTAGAGTGATGTCATCTGCATATGATGATAAGGTAAGCTTGTTATCTATGGGTGTTGGAATGTCATGCATGTATAAGTTGAACAGTGTTGGTGAGAGAACAGAGCCTTGAGGGACCCCGTTCAGAAAAAGCTTGTTTTTGGATGACTTGCCATTAAATGTGACATGTGAGTATCTTCCTGAAAGATAGTTGCTCAGTCACCTTTTGGTGTTATTTTGCATGTTTGTGTTGAGTATTTTGTTTATGAGAGGGAAGCGTGGGATAGCATTAAATACTTTACTAATGTCTATTGTTGCTAATAGTGTACGTTCAGCTGGTCGTCTGGAGTTGATGCCATCCATGATGTGCTGCGTGAGGTTAGTGAGTAATGTCGTGGTCGAGTGGTGAGGTCTGAATCCATGTTGAGTAGGCGATAGTGGTATGTGTGGGTTGGTGATTTGTAAGATTAGTCTTTCTGTTACTTTGGAAGGTGTGCATAGTAAAGTAATGGGTCTATAGGAATAGGGCGGGTCATACTATGCATTTTTTTAAAATCAATGGAGAGGGGTGTTCAAATGACATATTTTGGTGTATAGAACACAATTCTGAAGAAAATATTTAATTCTGATAACCCTAACCTACATCATTTTGCAGTTGATTATTATTAAATTGTTGATTATTTTACTATTGTAGTTACCCCAGAATATGTCTTGTCACGTTTTCTATCATGGCTGCTCACGTTATCTCTCATAGAGCATTGTTCTAACTAATTCATATAAACACATATAATGTAATTCATATAATAATAATATTTAAATACTCAAATAAAAAGGTGTGCCATTCCACTTAATTGTAATTATCGTACAGTTTGGTATATGAAATATTTTGACGGTTTTCTGGCGCGCATAAGGCCATTTTCTGAGCCACCTTTCTCAGAGGCTAGAATGTAACGTTTCAGAACATTCTAAAACGTTTTGTGAAATATTTGAAGTGACTCATGATTTATGAAGCTATTTTACCACCTCGGCTTGCAGTGAGGGGATAGATTTAGTGATTATCTACTGATATTTTTTTTGTTACTGTTCACATGTGAGTAATTCTGTTATATTTTAGAAAAAGCTATTTCTACGCATATTATAGTGATACATTGAGCAAAATTTAATTAACAACTTTGATTTGAGCTAAAATTAGGTGGTTCATTTTTAGTACAACTGAGCAGTATGAGGCCTATTTCAATGTTCTAAAGAATATTTTTAGGATGTGTTTCTTTAGTTTTTTAGAGTACATGAACAAATTATTTGCATTACAGACAACAGATAAATTAGCATTTTATAACATTTTGAAACCAAAAAAGCATAATGTGTTTAGCATTTGCAGATAAATTTGTTCTTGCCCATTTCAGCTCTTTTTTTAACCAAGAATTTTGCGCTGAAAAGAGTTAATACCTGTCTGTAGTGGATACTTAACTGTTGTATTATTGTTTTTATTTCAGTGTGAACTCATTAAGAAAATGGCTCAAGTCAGAACAAGGACGAAATCAAGTTCTCATCTGAGTAATCTTGTTGGCACTGGCCGGGAGCTGTTGGTGTCTGAACTGCCAACTGTGAGGGATATCCTGAGGTATGGCATCTACTTGAGGAAGCAAAGTGAAGATGACAGGAGGAACTACCCAGTGGACAAGCTGGTGAGTGACATCTACCCTGGTCTGATTTGTCAGTGGAGCAAAGCTAATGCTCTTTTCAAGCCACCTGTTATCAATGAAAAAGTGACCATCATGTCCAAGCTCAAGGAGGTCTGGAATCAGGCAGTGAAGTTTTCTCTTGGGAAGGGCAAACATGATGCCAAAGAGAGGTTCATTGTCAAGTACGACAAGTTCTTTGATATTTTGACTTGCAAGTGTCAGATTACCAGTTGTGAGGGGGGAGGCTGTGAGGGCTGTGTTAGCCAAGCCCACATTAACTGTTCCTGCAGCAGAGAGAAAAAGATTCCTGTGAAAGATCTTGCCTACATCAAGGGACAGAAAGAGAAAGTTGGAAGTAAGGGACCCCACCAAATAGGGGGTCCTGATCTACCAGAGC
Organism: Bathynomus jamesi; assembly: GCA_023014485.1. Classification (NCBI taxonomy): domain Eukaryota; kingdom Metazoa; phylum Arthropoda; class Malacostraca; order Isopoda; family Cirolanidae; genus Bathynomus; species Bathynomus jamesi. The sequence continues at coordinate 744,432 of JAJOZX010001822.1, read as the reverse complement.
ACAAGAGACAGGTGAGGACATTGAAAAGGCAGTGGATGGAAAGGAAGGCAGAGAAAAGGAGAAGGAGCAAGGAGGAAAGTGCTGCAGTAGCAGAAAAGGCAGCCAGGAAGGATGTTAAGAGATTTTTGGCAGATGGTGATGAGGATCTGGAATTGGAGAGAAGTGGTGATGAAGATGAGTTTGTTCCTGAAGTTGAGCTCTTCCCTCAAACTGACCCTGAGCCAGCAGCTTCGGCAAAGGTACAGAAAAACTATGATGAGATTCAAAACATTGCCCTTGCTAGTGTAAGGTATGGCATAGGCTGAGGCCAACTGCAGCGATAGCAACAGCAGCTCTGATTGACGCAGGAATCATCACAGAAGACAATACAAGTAAAGTGATTGATAAGAGCAAGGTCAAGAGAGCACAGGAGAAGTTGATGAGAGAGCTGGGGGAACAGTTCGAGAAGAAGTGCAGGGAGGAGAGGGGGGGATCTCTTGCATCCTCTTTGATGGGCGGATTGACCTGACCAATGTGATGATGGAAGCTGAGGGCAGTGACCAATCTTTTCCCGCAAAGATCAAGGAAGAACACTATAGTGTTGTTAGTGAGCCTGGCAGCTACTATCTGTTCCACTTTACCCCAGAGAAAGCAACTAAAGAGGAGTCACATGCGGAGAAGATTGCTAAGGTCCTGTTTGCCTGGCTGAAAGAGAGGGGTTATGATAAGACCTTGTTGGCCATTGGAGGAGACTCAACAAATGTCAACACTGGTGTGAAAGCTGGAGTAATGCGGAAGCTGGAGCTGCACCTGGGGAGAAAGCTGGTCTGGTTGGTGTGCAACCTGCACACTGTTGAACTTCCCCTGCGCCATCTCATTGTTGACCTTGATGGCCCTACTCTGTCAGACAAAAAATTATCCGGGCCAATAGGAAAGCTCCTTGATTCTGCTACAGACTTTGATATCAATCCAAACTTCACCCGAATCTCTGTTGGCCCTCCACTGATCAAGCTTCCTGACAAGGTCATTCAAGATCTCTCAACTGATCAATACTATGGCTATAAAATTGTCTGTGCAGTCAGGGATGGAGTACTTCCTGCAGGGCTGGCTCTGTTAGAGATAGGACCAGTAAACCACAGCCGCTGGCTCACCACAGCGAACAGACTTCTCAGGCTCTGGGTGTCAAAGCACGGACTTAAAGGAAAGAACCTGAAGATTCTGCAATTCATTGTGGAATTCATCATTGGAGTGTATTACCCATGTTGGTTCAACGTGAAGGTCAAGCACTCCTGGATCGAAGGGCCTAGGCACATCCTCTTTCAGCTGGACTGCCTCAAGTCCCAGAGAAAGGAGGTGCTGGATATTGTGATGCCAACTGTGAGAAGATCTGCTTGGTATGCCCACAGTGAAGGAAGTCATCCTCCAAACACTACTCTGCTCTGAGGATCAGAAGGAGAGGATTGAAGGGGTGGAGAGAATCCTGGCCATCAGGGGAGAGGGGGACCCGGACACTCAGCTGGGGGACTCCTCTGTTAGGAGCAGAAGGACACCTGACATCAATTGTGATGCTTCCAGCATCGGTGACTTGATCAGCTGGTCAGAAGGTGTGTCAGAGCCACCTCTCACCTGCTCTCTAAGCACCTCAGAGGTGAAAAACTTCATCAACACCCCCATGGAGGTGCGCAACTGGCCTTGCCACACACAAAGCATTGAGAGGGTTGTTAAAATGGTGACTGAGGCTTCTGCTAAGTACTTCTCACAGGAAAAGAGGGATGGAGGGATCAGGGCTCAGGAGACCAGCAGGAAGCTGATGTCCAAGTCTGAGTCAAAGCAGGATTTGTGCAACCTGGCAAAGTTCAAGATGTCAGGAGAATGATCTTTGTAATTATATCCAGTGATATACATGCAGTTCACCTATTAATAAATATATGTAAAGTTGATTTGGCCTTGTCAATATAAATGATTTACCTTATATCTTTTAATATATTATAAAGGGGTTCAAAAGGGTAAAATTGGCAATTTAGAAATACAAAATGATGTAGGTTAGAGTTATCCTATCCAAAAAAGAAGCTCATATTTGAATTCCCCATGTAAAAACACATAATTTAGACACCCCTGATGGTAGGATTTCCTTCAGATTCATGTTGTCACCTGAGTACGACCCGCCCTACTATAGGAAGCTGGTTCTGTTGGATTTTTGTTTGGTTTGAGTAGTGTAATAATTTTACCTTGTTTCCATATGTCAGGAATAATACAGTGTTGGTATGAATATGTGCTGATATTTGTGAGAGCTAGTATTCCCTGTGGGCCCAAGTGTTTAAGGTGTATGTTAGATATGTTGTCTGGTCCAATAGCCTTCGAATTCTTAATGTTTTTGATGATGTTGGTGGTCTGATCTGTATTGAAGGGTGTAATGGTCGTGTTGTCTTTTTAAGGGTTGTCATATGTAGGTACAAAACAAATTCTCCAGCCACAGCCATACAAATCGATTGCAATGGATGGGTTCACTTTTTGCACAACTCTATTGGTAGACTTTGATGCTCTGTCGGCTACCGCTAGACAGAGTAGGTCGTTCGAGATATGGTTATAGTCTTATCTAATTATCAAGTCTCCTCATCTCATTCATGAGTTGTCATAATAAAATGAATATACGATAATATACAACTTACCCTTACTATTTAAATAACTACCATACTCTACACAACTTTTTATATCTCGAAAGTAATGAAAAGTTATATTGTTCTTTTTTACTCTAATTTGTATGTTATTACAGCCGTAAGAAGCACAATATTAACAAATCCCGGCCCTAATCCGAAATTACCAGCCATTCCAAACGCGCGTCTACCACGTCGGCTTCTTAACTGTTCAACTGGATTTGTAATTTGTAAAGTTGCATTGGAGGTTGCTGCGAATCAATTTTTCCATGAACGTTTGCGAATGAAACGAACTTTTATGATAAGACTTGGTAATGAGTCTAGGACATGGTTAATTAATCATTTTTAGGAAAAAGTGATGAATGACGAAATTTTCTAATTAATCAATGCTTAACTGATTAAAAATTATTAAACATTAAATACTTCCGAAAAGAGTAAGAAAGAGCTTTATTGTTTCTGTTGCGTGAGATAAGACCGAAGAAAACATTTTGCTCAAACATTTAGTTTGCTTTGGTTCAAGAAATCAGGCATGGGCGGATTAGACAGTTTATACAAGCAAAAAAGGTACCAAATTCAAATGATACATTACAAAATTTAAAGTAAAATGATGGTGAAATTATGAGGAAAATTAATCATGTCCCATCATTTTTCTAAAAAATCTTTTTTGATTAATTAATGATTAAATTAGAAACAATGATTAACTGATTAACTGATTAATCAGAACCATGCCCTATCAGGCTGATGATCTTAGATGTTGCGAAGGAGATTAAACATCAAAACAGAAAACAAATGGTAATCATGAAGTTTAATTAAAAAAAAATATATTCTTAATATGTATATAGGTATTCACACTGATATAGTTTCCAGGAAACTAAAATATAAAACGAATCTATATATCGGGTGGCCACAAAAAAACTTTACTTAATTGAAAGTTTAATAACTGCAACAATTCAAACCTTATGCGATTGAGATTTTGCACACATTAACAGATGCATATAATCTATAATTGCTGGAATTTTCAAATATGTAGGTTCTATAGTTCTGTTACAGTGAACAATTTAAAAGCATATGTCTAAAAATAGCATGCCTGGTGTGCATCTGACACGTACGTGCGCTAGCGTAGGCTAAACCTAATGTAGCGTAGTATGACACGCGCGCTGGCGTAGGCTGAACCTAATGTGAATTTGCTTTCTTTTATTTTTCCGCTAAAACCCCGCCAGCATGACGTTAAGTAAAAGTGATAAAGCCATCATAGAAGCATGTGTCAAGGAAAAAGGTTGGAATGGAAATAGGATTGTCCGAGAATTCCCCGCAAAGAACTGGACTCGTCAAAGTGTTTATAACTTAATAAGAAAGATAAAGGATACTGGATCAACAGCTAGAAAACCCGGCAGCGGCAGGCCCAAAAGTGTTTCAACAGAAGAAAATAAGGCTGCCGTGGAGGAACTGATTCAATCCCAGGAGAATACACCAGGAACTCATCGCTCCCAGAGACAGATTGCGTACGACCTTGGGATTTCTCGCTCCTCTGTACAAGGGATTGTAAAACGTTTGAAATTGAAGGCCTACAAGAGAATTCGAGTTTCTCGGCGTGATCAGAATGTAAGACAGCGTAGAAAGACCCGCTGTAAATCCCTATATGAACGCTACTCAGCTGAAGACGTGCAAAAAGTTGTGTTTACAGACGAAAAGGATTTCACGTTGGAGGTGGCCAAAAACAGGCAAAATGACAGGGTTTATGGTTCAAGGAAAAAGGACATTCCTCCCTCCAGGCTTTATCATGAAACCTCACGATTCAGCAGAAAAGTAATGGTATCGGCGGGAATTTCATGGAAGGGGAAAACACGAATTCATTTTATTGCCACAAACGAAACTAAAGTTAACTCTGAGCGCTAAATCAACCTGTTAGATAATGGGTTACTTCCTGATTGTCGTCAGCTGTATCCTGATGAGGCCTACATTTTCCAGCAAGATGGGCACCCGCCCATACAAGCCGAGCGACCAAAAATCATCTAGAGCAAGAGACCCCTAATTTCATCAAAAAGGATGAATGGCCGCGTCAGTCTCCCGACTGTAATCCGATGGACTATTCAGTATGGGATTCCCTCATGGTGAAGGTTTACGGCAGCCAGAAAGACAAATTCACTGAAGATGAACTTAAGGAGAAAATCAGTAGAGCATGGGAGGATATCACCTTAGATGAGGTTCGAAAGTGCATCTCCTCGTGGAAGAAGCGATTGAGGGCAGTTTACCAACAGGGAGGTGGTCACATTAACCATTTGTTTAAGTAAATTTTGTTAAGTTCAAATTCATTTTCTTCAGCATGCTATTTTTAGACATATGCTTTTTAAATTGTTCACTGTAACAAAACTATAGAACCTACATATTTGAAAATTCCAGCAATTATAGATATAACCATCTGTTAATGTGTGCCAAAGCTCAAACGCATAAGTTTGAATTGTTGCAGTTATTAAACTTTGAATTAAGTAAAGTTTTTTTGTGGCCACCCGATATATATATATATATATATATATATATATATATATAATTATATATATATATATATATATATATATATAAATATATATATATATGCCCGGTTAGGTCAACTGAATGTCCGGGTAGGTTAATTGAATGCCCGATTAGGTCAACTGAATGCACGATTAGGTTAATTAAATGCCGGGTAGGTTAATTGAATGCCCGGTTAGGTTAATTGTACGCCCTTGACGATTGGTTAGGTTAAGTCGATATTTTCGTTAAAGCTAACGAAAATATCACGGCTTAACCAAACCAATCGTCAAGGGCGTACAGTTGACCTAACCGGGCATTCAACACCCAGGTGCACAACCTCCGGACCTAATCAATATGTGGTGTGAAGTTTCATGTTTGTAACTGCTTCCATTTGGACCTATGGCTGGAACACACACACACACGTCCTTTTATTATTATACAGATTTAATTATAGAACATAGAATAGAATACTATATATATATATATATATATATATATATATATATATATATATATATATATATATATATATGATTGTTATACGAAACATCTTTCATAAATGATTTGTTTTAACTGGCAAACCTAAAGAAATTTTCTGGATTAGGAAAATTATAAATGAGAAACTTCCGAGTTTAAACTGAAAAAAATTATCCTTTAAATTTGACGTAATAAATTTAGTCTGTAACTTGGAAAAAATTGTTTTGGTAATAAAGCTTACAGAGAGCAAAATTACAAACATATCAATACTCTCTCTCTCTCTCCCTATGTATGTATGTATGTATGTACGTTTTCCATTTTAGTTTTGTTTTATACTTAACCTTTAAGATGGAACTTAGAAATATTGAAGAAACAAATCCTTCAGATCTAACTTTTCCGTTTTACTTAATCTTTCAGTTAAACAAATCCAAATGATTTCGTGACAGTTTCGTTAACATATTTTAAATGACCTTAAAACTACTTAAATTAGTACATACAATATATATATATATATATATATATATATATATATATATAATATATATATATATATATAATTCTAATGTATAAATTAATACTGTATACTGATATACGTTTTTAATTGGAAGAAATTTAATGAATGTTTATGTATGACTAAAATTACTCCCACTTCAGAATCTGAAGCAAACTTTAAAACACGACGAATGTTTTACCTCCAAATTGCTCGCTTTATAATTTATAAGTTTTCAATTTGTGCCAAATCTCTTTTCTTTTTAACGAGTGTATATGTTGCTAAGACAGGTGCGAAGAGGAGGACAACAGCATGGTGGGATGCCGAGGTTGCGTCAGCGGTTGAGGATAAAAGAAGGAAATGGTTGTTGTGTGCGTGGGAGTAATTATGATATAGAGAGGAAAGTCGAAGAAGAGAGATGGTGTATGAAGAGATTAAGAGAAATGTGGAGAGACTAACTAGTAAGGCAGAAGAAACGAGGAGTAAGTAATAAGTTTGGAAGGAGAATGAATGAAAATTATGTTGGGAACAGAAAGTTGTTCTGGAAGGAAATGCGGAAGTGCAGAAATGAAACTGAGAAAGAAAGTTTGAAAGTAAAGGATGAAAATGGAAGAATGATCAAAGACTACGTAGATGGAAGGAATATTTCGAAGGTTTGATGGGTAGAAGAGATGAGAACATAACCATGGGTGAAGTGAAAGCGGCGGTTCCGAGCTGAAAAATGGAAAAGCGGCAGGTGTGCAGGCCCGGATCCAGACCAGTGCTCACCGATGCCACACCGATGCCAGGGCATCGGTCACAAATTTTGGCATCGTTTCGCACTGGTCAGATTTTTTTTTAAAATAGCGCCCCCTAGCGAGACTGCCTTGAAACGATACTCTCTGCTCGATTTCTGCTAGAAAATGCATAGGAACTTATACTTCGCGCATGCGCCGTACACTTTTTCTCAAATGTTTTCAAGCGCCATCTTTGTATGTATTTACTACGTAAATAGCGCACCCTAGCGAGACTGCCTTGAAACGATACTCTCTGCTCGATTTCTGCTGGAAAATGCATAAGGAACTTATACTTCGCGCATGCGCCATACACTTTTTAATTTCTGAAATGTTTTCAAGCGCCAGCTTTGTATGTAACAGGTGTTTTGCAGTGCAGCTCTAATTTCACTTTGAATAAGTCTATCTTTGGTATTTTTTGTGTTATAATATTTTATATGCTAAAGTGAATCTGAGTGAACGTCGAGGTCTACAGAAAAATGAAGAAGGTACAAGCAAAGATCGGGACTTTCTTCAATACCAGTCGGTAAGTCGGATCAGACAATGATTTATTTTATGCTTGAAAAATCAGTCAAATTGTAGAATATATATTCAACTCTACTCCTCCCTACTGGGGGTCTCGCAATGTCACCTTATCATTATTCATATTATTGGTCATTCTTTTCAGGGAAGTACCACCAGTACCTTCTTGCTCAACTGACATCTTAGATGATTTGGGTGACAGACCATAGCAGAAAAGGAAGTTTGATGAAATCAGATATGACGCAGATGATCCAGTGTGCAAAATACAGAACACAGACACGACATGTGGTAAGAATTGATTTCTTATATTGTTGCCGTTAACTAAAAAAATATCCCATTCATTTATTGTCATGAATGTAGTACAAAACAAGTTTGAACAAGATGTTCTCTACAATTTATACTGAAACTAATCATAAATTGATGGTTTTATGACTGGAATTAAAAAGAATATTGTTTTGGATTTTAGGTAAGGACATAATATCATCAAACCTCAGGAATGACATCGGCCTATATTACCAGTGTGTGAGCGATTTGAATGATGACAAGAAGTATGAGCTTTTGACTTCCCACTGGCAACCTCCTGCGAGATACAAGTTTCCAGGTACCAACAATTATAGCAGGAAGCGATTCTTCAATGGAGAATGGCGAAAGATGTATCCCTGGCTGGTGTATTCACCATCAGAATGTGGCGCATTTTGTTTAACCTGTGTGCTGTTTGGTATAGCAAGTGGCCACAACAGCAGCAAGTTGGACAAGCTGTACAAGTCACCTTTGACCAACTGGGTAACAGCTACAAATAAATTGGCTGAACATAATAGCAAGTCAGATTTCCACAAACACGCAACACGTTTTGCTGATAATTTTTGCAGAATCATGTCCAACAAGTCACAACCAGTGAGTCGACTTATTTCATCAGCAATCGGCAAACGTGTCGCAGCAAACAAACAAAAAGTAGCATCAATGATGAAGACTGTGATCTTGTGTGGTAGGCAGAACTTCGCTCTTCGAGGGGACCATGAAGATGCTGAAGACGACTCGAAGAACAGAGGCAACTTCTTGGCACTGTTGTAGTTCCGCGTGGATGCTGGTGATGTGGTCCTCGAAGAACACTTGAAATCAGCTCCCAAGAATGCAACATATACATCAAAGACAATACAGAATGAACTGATCTCCGTCATTGCTGCCCACATTCAAGACGAAATTGTGAAGGAGATTAACACAAGTCCTCTGTTCTCCATTCTTGCAGATGAAGCTACTGATGTTAGTAACAAGGAACAACTTCCACTTGTGTTGCGTTTTGTTGACAACACAGATTCTATTCGTGAAGAGTTTTGGTTCTTTGAATGTGTGAATGGTGTCACTGGCAAAGCCATTGCTGACTTGCTGTTGCAAGTGGTTAGTGCTCTCGGCTTAGATATGAAGAAATGCAGAGGCCAGTGCTATGATGGAGCAGGCAATATGGCTGGACAAGTCAAAGGTGCAGCAGCTTTGATAGCACAGCAGTATCCAAAGGCACCTTATGTCCACTGCCAGTCTCACAGACTGAACCTGTGTGTTGTAAAAGCCTGTGCTTTACAAGAAGTACGCAACATGATGGGCACGTTGGAGGAAGTGGAGCGTTTCCTCAAGTTCTCACCGAAAAGACAGCTGCTGCTTGAAGAACAGATCAAGGTGTGTTTTTTCTTAGTATAGTCAGTACATTTTCTATTGTAATGGCTATGTGTTGTAATAGTGAATTTAATGCTGTGAAATTTATTTTAAATTATTTTATTTTTTCATACATCTAATATGAAAATTATTGCTTTCTGTTTTTGTCACTCAGGAGGAGTGTCCAGCCTCTAGTCATCATAAGCTGACCGATATTTGTCGAACTAGATGGGTCCAGCGTTTGGATGCCCAAGATGTATTCGAAGAGCTACTGCCCGCCGTGGTTTCAACCTTGACGTGCATCGAGGATAACGTCACTCATAACTGGGACAGTGAGTCATCAACAAAGGCCAGTGGTATGCTCCACCAAATTAGAACATTCCAGTTTATCTTCACTTTTGTTGTGACAAAGAAAGTTTTGTCATACACCCATGGTATCACAGTCAAGTTGCAGGTGAGGAGTCTCGACACAAAGAAGGCATATGATAGTGTTGGTGAGGTCCTTGGGTTTCTTCAAACAGTCAGGGACAGCGTTGACTCAAAACATTCTGAGTGGTTCAAAGCTGCAAAGGAAATAGATGAAGACCTCGACATAGCAGTGACAAAGCCCAGGACAGTCGGCCGGCAAAAAAACAGAAACAATGTCCCTGCAGAAACTACGGAGGATTATTTCCGTCGCAGTGTGACTGTACCATTCTTGGATCATCTCCTGGCAGATATTGGATCAAGATTCAAAGATGGCCAACAGAAAACCATTCTGGGGTTTTCAGGTTTGTGATGGAATTATTTAGCTATAGGGATAATTTGAGAATGATAATTAAATTGATGGACTGATATGTACTCTCTCTTACTGTTACATGAAATTGACAACTGGTTTATTCATTTTAGGTGTTCCTGCAAAGATGATAGAACAGCCAGACACATGGAACCCAGAGTTCCAGCATTTCTGTCAGACCTACCAAGATGACCTTCCCAGTCCCAATACTCTGTCTGCAGAGCTGGATGTGTGGCAATACCATGGGAGCGGCGCCATCAGGCCAATTGCGACATACCAGACTCTGTGCAGTCAACTTTACACTCCATGGACAAGGTCTTATTCCCAAACATCTGTGCTGCACTCAAGGTATTGGCAGTCATTCCAGTCACCACCTGTGAGTGTGAACGTTCAGTTTCAGCCATGCGTCGACTGAAAACGTATCTGAGGAGCACCATGAGAAGTGATAGGATGAATGGTTTAGCTCTGATGCATGTTCACTATGGGCGGAAGCTCGATGTGGATGTTTTGGTTGAGAAGTTTGCACGGCTCCACCCAAGAAGGATGGAGCTTGTTGATATTATCAGTGACAAACATTAGAAAGGATTTATTTTGTAAAATAAATATTTTGAAGTAAATAACGAATCATGTCTTCTTTTACATTTTGGTATGAATTTAATGAAATGGCACTAGTCAGATTATGGTTTGGATCCGGGCCTGGGTGTGGATGGGGTATATATGAAAATGATTAAGTATTGGGGTTTGAAAGGGTAAGAGTGGTTATGGTACACTAACACATGGGTGTGTCTGGAGGCTGGAGGAAAGCAATAATTGTTCCAGTGTACAAAATGAAAGGTGAAAGGAGTAAGTGTAAGAACTACAGAAGTATAAGTCTGTTGAATATGGTGGGAAAGGTGTATGGTAGGGTAGTGATAGAATGAGTTTGTGGTATTGCAGAATGTACAGTGAGCGATGAGCAAGGAGGGTTCCGAGGTGGAAGAGGGTGTGTGGATCAAGTGTTCGCAGTGAGACAAGTGATTGAGAAAGCATGTGAAAAAGATTTCAAGGTATACATAGCTTTAATGGATCTTGAGACAATTTATGATAGAGTAAATAGAGAAGCATTGTGGTAGGTCTTGGATATATGTGTGGAGTTGGTGGTAGGCTCATGAACGCGGTGAAGAGTTTCCATGATGGAATTAGCGCATGCATGAGAATAAATAAAGAGTTAACTGAATGGTTGATATAAGTATTGGTGTGTGTCAAGGATGTATGATGTCTTCGTGGCTGTTCAATCTGCTTATGGATGGAGTCATGAGAGAGGTGAAAGTGCGACTGCTCGAAAGAGGAATAAATCTGATGTGTGATTTGAATAGATGGGGCCTATCGAATCTGTTGTATGCGGATGATTCTGTGTTATTTGCTCAGAGTGAGTGTGATATGCAAGAAGCTGTTGGGAGTTTTGTGGCAGCGTGTGAGAGAAGATTGTTGAAAGTGAATGTGGGTAAAAGCAAGTTATTGATTGTGGAGAGTGAGGGAAATTCGGACTATCATGTGATAGTGAATGGTGAAATACTAGAGGTGGTAGAGTCTTTTAAGTATTTGGGATGTGTCTTGAACAAGAGAGGCACGAGTGTGGATGAAGTTAATAGCACACTAAATCAAGGAAGAAAAGTGGCGGATGCGCCGAAAGCAGTTGTGAGGAAGTGGAAGCTGGGTAGAAATGCTGCGAGATGTTCACATGAAGGTGCGTTAGTACCGACACTTTTGTATGGGTGTGAAACACTGACATGGCAAGAAAGGAAGAAGTCAGAGGTAAGAACATTGAGATGGATAACCTGAGAAGTATGTGTGGTCACTGTGGTATACACTGGATTGATGGAGTGAGAAATCGTGTGGTCCTGAACAGATGTGGTGTTCAGAAGTCAGTGGAAGTGAAAACTGAGGAAAGTGTGATAAGCTGGTTTGGGCGTGTTGAAAGACTGGAAGATGACAGAGTTGTGAAAAAGAGTATATAAGAGAGTTTGCGAAGGTAGAAGGAGGAGAGGAAGGTCGAGAAAAAGATGGATGGAAATGATGAATGATTGCGTGAGTAAGCGTGGACTCGATGTGGGTGACTGACGAAAAATGGCCGCGAGTAATTTGGAATGGAGGTTTGTTAGGTAAAGAGGCAGAGTCCGGAACTTACTTACCTCAGGTATGTAAGTTCGGGGAGGTACAGTTGTTTTAAGAAGTTGGCCGATGAAATAAAATCTATGAAAAAATGACTGATTTAAAAATTCAGCAGCGATTAATAATTATTAATCGCTGCTGAATTTTTAAATCAGTCATTTTTTCATAGGTTTTTATCTAGGTATTTGTACCTATTGTTATGGTATTGTTGTATTATGTATATTTTTATATGTAACACCCTAAAAAATTTTTAATTTTGTCATTTTTAACCCATTTTAATATTAGTAAATTAAGCTAAAAATATCATAGAATTCTAAAATTTTCTCGAGCGTTCCTGTTCTCTGTAGAGTATTCTAGAGGGACAACTAAAATATATAAAAGCGACTCGTTTCCAGAGTTAATCAGTCAATTCAATCAGTCAGTCAGTCAGTCAGTCAGTCAGTCAGTTGAGTTAGTTAATTAAGTTTGGGCATTAACAATTTTGAATTGGCATATGATTTAGTGAGTAATTTTGTCATCGTGATTTAATATAGTTGATTTAATTAGACGTAATTTATATTGTACCTACTCATCCGTGTTTCTAGTTTAATTTCATAGATTGTAAGTACCTATTTCATAATAAGTACCTATTTAAACTAATTTTTGTTTATATTTCAGATTTTCTTAAATTTATATGAATTAAGGGCTTTAAATACCTTTACAAATTGGCAGAACAATCAAGCAATATGTCATCAAGCACTAGAAAGTTCAAATGCAAAAACAACCCTGATTCCTTCTGTTATATATGTGGAAATTTTACACTTCCACATCAACGAGCAAATATAACTGACTTCGTAAAAAGAGCTTACTTAGCTTATTTTGGCATAAAACTGGGGGACCAAGATAAATCGTGGGCTCCACATAAAGCCTGCACTATATGCATTGAAAGACTGCGACATTGGACGAAGGGTTCGGATTCAAAAATACCTTTTGGAGTTCCGATGGTAAGTTTATGATTCATAAAACTACGTAATTTAATCACTAGTATACTGTAACTTACCTAAATGTAATTGTAACTTAGGTACATAAACAAAAATTTACAGAAAATGTTTATAAGAATCTCAAATATTGCATAAGGTTGAAACACATAGAAATGTTAAATGTTTGGGTGATAACTTTTGATAAAATTCATAAAAACAAGTCTCTCGTCGCTTTTGTTAACGCTTTACAATTTTTTTTCCATATCAGGTGTGGCGAGAGCCTACTAACCACGAGACCGATTGCTACCTTTGCTTTGTCAGACTTCGGGCTTCACTAAGAAAATAAACATTGTATCGAGTACCCAAATTTCGACACCGCGATACGACCTGTGCTACATTCAAATGAGATCCCCATTCCAAAATTTAAGGGTCTGCCAACTCAAGAATTAGTTGAAGATGTTCCTGAAAATATTGTTATGCACTTTGAGGAGTCAGACACCGATTTTGACCCCAGCGTATTTGAAAGTCAAAACGATCCGCAAAAGTTTAACCAGGCCGAATTGAATGATCTTGTAAGGGATCTAAATTTGCCAAAAAAGGCTGCGGAAATTTTAGCTTCAAGACTTAAAGAGAAAACTTGCTTACTTCAAACACATACATTTCATTTTACAGAAAAAGAGAAGAAGAACTTGTTAAATATTTTAGAACAGAGGATAGTTTAGTATATTGCTGCGACATAGTTGGTTTGTTAAAGAAGATGGGGGTTGAGTCTTACGATGCAAATGATTGGCGCTTGTTTTTAGACAGTTCGAAAAGAAGTCTTAAGTGTGTGTTGTTGCATAATGGCAATCTATACGGCTCGATACCGATTGGGCACTCAACAAAATTAAAAGAAAAGTATGAACATATAGAAAGGTTTTAAATCTTATCAAATATCGGGAGCACGAGTGGATCATATGTGTTGACTTAAAAATGGTTAATTTCTGCTAGGACAACAAGGAGGGTATACTAAATATCCCTGCTTCCTTTGCTTATGGGACAGCAGAGCCAAGGAAGAACATTATTTCAAACAAATCTGGCCAGCACGAACATCACTTACTGTCGGAGAAAAAAACGTAATTAATCCACCTTTAGTGAGCAGAGATAAAATCATATTTCCTCCTCTGCATATAAAACTAGGCCTCATTAAACAATATGTAAAAGCTTTAGATACGAACGGCGAGTGTTTCAAATACATAACTTCAAAATTTCCAAGTTTAAGTTATGAAAAAATCAAGGCTGGAATTTTCGACGGTCCACAAATAAGAACAATGATTAAAGACAGCAATTTTCCTAATGTCATGAATGAACGCGAAAAAAATGGCTGGTTCTCATTCGTGGACTTGATAGAAAACTTTTTAGGCAATTATAGGGCAGATAACTACGAAGAAAATCGTAAAAAAACTTTTAAGGGACTACAAAGAGTTAAGTTGCAATATGAGCATAAAAATGCATTTTTTTGAATAGCCATCTTGACCAATTTCCAAGTAATTTAGGTGATGTAAGTGACGAACAAGGGGAGAGATTCCACCAAGATATAAAAATTATGGAGGAACGGTACCAAGGCCGCTGGGATTCCCACATGATGGCTGATTACTGCTAGTGCTTGAAAAGAGACCTGCCATCAACAAGCAAATACGCTAGAAAGTCTTACAAAAGAAAATTTTTGCCACAGTGAAAGCTTCATATCTGTTTGTTTTTTATTTTAAGTCATTTCTATCGTTATAATGTAATTTTACTGTAGTTTGAAGTGCTTGTATTCCTGAAACTTGAAAAAAAAATTTAACACATGGCTTAATTTTTTAGTCCTAATTTGAAAAATCTGGAAAATGGCACATAGGCTGTCGACAAGAATCAGGACCTGATAGAGCCAAACCGAGTTGAAATTCGTATTCAGCGCACCCAAATTACCTAGAATCAAGTGTCAGATATCATTCAATAAAATACGTGTTGCCCAGTGTAATTAGTTGGAAAAAATAATTAGACCAATAAATAAAGGTGCAAAAAAGTTTTAATTTTTAATTTTTCACTATTTTTACACAATTTTATGGTGACAAACAAATTTTTTTCACAATTGTATAAACTACGAACATAAAAGTTCAAAATTATCATTTTTGTTTTGAAGGTATAAAGTAATATATTTTATGTTTATTTTATTACCCAAGCACATTGCATATAGGCCAGGGTCTTCTAGAAATATAATTCGATATGATGAAATATTCCAGAAATATAATCGACTTGCGTTATCTATACCGTCTTCCTGTTGGCATGCTGAAGACAAGAAACTCTCGGGATATTTCTCCGTTCATGGCGGCTATTGGGGCTGTGTTGTACGCTAAGTAATAGACAGCTGGCTAAAGATCTGAGCATTTTAAAATTCATTATTCGAACCACGGGTCGCAGCATAATCTGGATGCAGAGAACGCTATATATATATATATATATATATATATAACAAAACTGGCAAAGAACTTAACAAATAACAGCCTTCCAGAAGACCAGGAAAATGTGGTAATACCAGCAACACTTATTGAAAGAAAAAGTAGGAGCAAATACACGAAGACTGTATTTGAAGAGTAACGTCAGGAGTGGCAACAGCAGGATGCCACAGCAGGATGCCACAGCAGGAATAAATAAATAAATAGTACATACTGTAGATAGAGAGAAGTCACTGTATTACAAAGAGTCTCATTCTCATTCTTACGGGTAAAGGGTAACCCTCTAGTTCAGTAGGGAAGCAAATAAAAGTATTTGTACCTTAGTCTATTAACTATCATGTACCATACATCAAATATACCGTAAATATATACACAAATACTCGCTGTATGAAGATTATTGAGTAATAACCAGATATTTGGGTTGTTTGGAGTAATACAGGCACTTGAGACACAGGACTGTTTGTCCTTGATAAATGTTCTTAACATTGTTTTGGATTTGCTGCAAATCTGCAATTTGAGACTCTGGGATTTGAAATTTTTTGTCTTTGATGAGCTATAAGAGACTCCAGTATCCAAATCCTCAAAAGAAGACTGAAATGCATATTGAAGCAGGGATTGTTGCAAGCCTTGGGTTTATACTCATAAAATTATACTCTTTATTAAGGTTTTAATTCACAAAATTAGGCTTAGTACATTTACATAAAAGCTGGAAGTAAACAGATAGGCAACTTAGTCAATGATCAATGGAAACATAGATATGTAATACATAGGTAATTATTATTCGGTATTAGGTAATCTAATATACTATTTCAGAAATGAAGCTTATATATATATATATATATGTAACAGTTATTTTGCGCACACCTACAGGTCGCTACAATTGGTGTAGAACAATGCGGTTTTCACCATTCGATGCGTCTTTTTATTGCGCAGTGCCCATGCTAAAAAAAAATTCTATAACAGAAAACTGCCCCCCTTTTAGGGGTACAGTTCTTCCCATTTCTTCATTTTTAATCATAATTTTGGCACAAAATGGGGAGGGGTGGAGTAATGGGGAGGGGGTGGGGTTAATGGGGAAACTCAGAAAAATAGATGCGATATATATATATGTAACCAAAACAAAAATTAAAGTGAATCCTTTGCAAGGTGCCAGCCCCCTTCCCCCTTGGGGGTAATGGGGGAAAGGTGGGGGTAAATGGGGGAGAGGGTATTGGGGGAGAGGGGTGGGGTAATGGGGGAGGGGGTGGGGTTAATGGGGAAACTCAGAAAAAAAGTTGGTGGGGTAAATGGGGGAGAGGGGTGGGGGAGGGGGTATTGGGGAGAGGGGTTAATGGGGGGGGGGGGTTAATGGGGAAACTCAGAAAAAAAATTGGTGGGGTAAATGGGGGAGAGGGGTGGGGGAGGGGGTATTGGGGAGGGGGTGGGGTTAATGGGGAAACTCAGAAAAAAAAATGATAACCAACATCGATTCCGGTCAGGAAGATCATGCTTATCACAACTAATGGAACACTATAACAATATTATTGATGCACTCAAAACAATGAAAACTATGATTTGGCGGGCCGCAGGGCCCCCAATTACTGTCGGTTCAGTTATTTGGTCAATAAAACTACAGAAATGAACGCAGTCATGAAAATCTTAGGCTTCAAATCCGAGCTCATTGTATTAAGATTTGTGAAGCTTTAGATTTTCATGGCTGCGTTCTTTTCTGTAGTTTTATTAAATGAATAATTGGTTTGCCAGTATTAAGATTTGTGAAGCTTTAGATTTTCATGGCTGCGTTCTTTTCTATAGTTTTATTGAATGAATAATTGGTTTGCCAGTAACTGGAAGGCCGCAGGCACCCCAATTACTGAGGCCCAAGGTGAGAGGAATAGGAATGATATCCAGATAAAGGGCTACTGATGTTCAAAATAAAATACGCCGTAGGCCCACAATTCAGCCGAAGCACTGCAGATCTATCAAAATCGGCGCGTAGCGCCGACCTTTTGCTAGTCTAATATACTATTTCAGAAATGAAGCCTTATTATATATATATGTAACAGTTTTTTTGCGCACACCTACAGGTCGCTACAATTGGTGTAGAACAATGCGGTTTTCACCATTCGATGCGTCTTTTTATTGTGCAGTGCCCATGCTAAAAAAAATCCCGAACATAAATCCTGCACCCCCCCTTTTAAGGGTACAGTTCTTCCCATTTCTTCAATTTTAATCATAATTTTGGCAAAAAATGGGGGAGGGGTGGGGTAATGGGGGAGGGGTGGGGTTAATGGGGAAACTCAGAAAAAAAAATGATAACCAACATCGATTCCGGTCAGGAAGATCATGCTTATCACAACTAATGGAACACTATAACAATATTATTGATGCACTCGAAATCAATGAAAACTATGATTTGGCGGGCCGCAGGGCCCCCAATTACTGTCGGTTCAGTTATTTGGTCAATAAAACTATAGAAATGAACGCAGTCATGAAAATCTTAGGCTTCAAATCCGAGCTCATTGTATTAAGATTTGTGAAGCTTTAGATTTTCATGGCTGCGTTCTTTTCTGTAGTTTTATTGAATGAATAATTGGTTTGCCAGTAACTGGAAGGCCGCAGGCACCCCAATTAATGAGGCCCAAGGTGAGAGGAATAGGAATGATATCCAGATAAAGGGCTCTGATGTTCAAAATAAAATACGCCGTAGCCCACATTCAGCCGAAGCACCGCAGATCTAGCAAATCGGCGCGTAGCGCCGACCTTTTGCTAGTCTAATATACTATTTCAGAAATGAAGCCTTAATATATATATATATGTAACAGTTTTTTTGCGCACACCTACAGGTCGCTACAATTGGTGTAGACAATGCGGTTTTCACCATTCGATGTGTCTTTTATTGTGCAGTGCCCATGCTAAAAAAATTCCCTAAATAAATCCTGTCCCCCCCTTTTAGGGGTACAGTTCTTCCCATTTCTTCTTCATTTTTAATCATAATTTTGGCACAAAATGGGGGAGGGGGTGGGGTTAATGGGGAAACTCAGAAAAATAGATGCGATATATATATATATGTAACCAAAAAAAAATTAAAGTAAATCCTTTGCAAGGTGCCAGTCCCCTTCAAAAAAAATTAAAGTAAATCCTTTGCAAGGTGCCATCCCCTTCCCCCCCTTGGGGGTAATGGGGGAAGGGTGGGGTAAGTGGGGGAGAGGGGTGGGGGAGGGGGTATTGTGGGAGAGGGGTGGGTAATGGGGGAGGGGTGGGGTAATGGGGAGGGGTGGGGTTAATGGGGAAACTCAGAAAAAAAATTGGTGGGGTAAATGGGGGAGAGGGGTGGGGTAATGGGGGAGGGGGTGGGGTTAATGGGGAAACTCAGAAAAAAATTTGGTGGGGTAAATGGGGGAGAGGGGTGGGGGAGGGGATATTGGGGGAGAGGTGGGGTAATGGGGGAGGGGGTGGGGTTAATCTAATATACTATTTCAGAAATGTAGCCTTATATATATATATATATATATTACAGTTTTTTTTGCGCACACCTACAGGTCGCTACAATTGTGTAGAACAATGCGGTTTTCACCATTCGATGCGTCTTTTTGTTGTGCAGTGCCCATGCTAAAAAAAAAATTTCCTAAACATAAATCCTTCCCCCCCTTTTAGGGGTACAGTTCTTCCCATTTCTTCATTTTTAATCATAATTTGGCACAAAATGGGGGAGGGGTGGGGTAATGGGGGAGGGGTGGGGTTAATGGGGAAACTCAGAAAAATAGATGCGTATATATATGTAACCCAAAAAAAATTAAAGTAAATCCTTTGCAAGGTGCCAGCCCCCTTCCCCCCTTGGGGGTAATGGGGGAGGGTGGGGGTAAATGGGGAGAGGGGTGGGGTAATGGGAGAGGGGGTGGGGTTAATGGGGAAACTCAGAAAAAAAAATTGGGGGGTAAATGTGGGAGAGGGGTGGGGAGGGGGTATTGGGGGAGAGGGGTGGGGTAATGGGGGAGGGTGGGGTTAATGGGAAACTCAGAAAAAAAAAATGATAACCAACATCGATTCCGGTCAGGAAGATCATGCTTATCACAACTAATGAAACACTATAACAATATTATTGATGCACTCGAAACAATGAAAACTATGAATTGGCGGGCCGCAGGGCCCCCAATTACTGTCGGTTCAGTTATTGGTCAATAAAACTATAGAAATGAACGCAGTCATGAAAATCTTAGGCTTCAAATCCGAGCTCATTGTATATTAAGATTTGTGAAGCTTTAGATTTTCATGGCTGCGTTCTTTTCTGTAGTTTTATTGAATGAATAATTGGTTTGCCAGTAACTGGAAGGCCGCAGGCAGGCACCCCAATTACTGAGGCCCAAGGTGAGAGGAATAGGAATGATATCCAGATAAAGAGGCTACTGATGTTCAAAATAAAATACGCCGTAGGCCCACAATTCAGCCGAAGCCGCAGATCAAGCAAAATCGGCGCGTAGCGCCGACCTTTTGCTAGTTATTACTATTTCTCCCCTCCTTACGTGTATTATTGTTATTTCTCTGTTACCATAGTCCATTTTTTTTTTAAAGTTCGTGTTTAATTGGATGTATCGTCGATTACCTTGATCGATACTGTACCCTCTTTTTTTAGGTTGGGGGATCTTTCAGTCATAACTTTTAGTTTGTTTTAAATGTATGAGTGTTTGATTTATCTTATCGTTTATTACCTTTAATAATATTATACTATGTTATGGGATTTATATCCTGCTGAAAAGCTATTCATTATCATTATTATCATATATTGTATATGGTCCAACTCAGAATGGTCCCCTGAGCTAACTTTTATGAAATACCTAGATATTAAATCCACTATAGTCCGAATGAGTAATGGTAAATGGCAAATACTAAAGTTTTCTTTTCATGATGGAAGCCCAACGCGGGCAACGGGTCACCCACAAAGAGCAAAGAGGTCCCAAAATATAGCTTTCCTCACCAGCTATCTGTTAAGCGGATACGACCCAGCTATGTGACAGGGTTCTGAATAAGGTTCTGAATGTAGCTGTCTATGTTAACTTTAAACCCTAGAAATTTGTAATGTAGTACGTTAGAGCCTTTAATAATTATGCTTCATATGCTGTATACAGTTTGTTTTTATCATGTGTACATCAAACGTTATTAAAGTTGAAAGTTGCATAAGGACTTTGTAATCAACCTGTATACGGGTATATATATATATATATATATATATATATATATATATATAGCGATATTTTGGGGCTACGCAAAAATTGATGTCTTGTACGTTAACATTTCATGTGAGATGCGTGGTCTACCTGATAATTTGTTTGGCAAGCAGTAATGTAGTCGAGACCACCATGGCCGAGACCAAGACCGAGACCTAAACACCGAGATCGATACCGAAACCAGAAAAAGAAGTTTCGAGACCGGTTTCGAGAGAAAAACTGATACCGAGACCAGAAAAAAGGTCTCCAGACCGAGACCATATACAATTTTTCGCACGTATTCAAATATTGTTTAATGCCTAATTCGTAAGCTCTGTATTCACATTCAAGAATAAAGATTCTAAAGAGGTTATCGAGTGACAATTGCAAAATTTACTCATAATTTATTCACAAATTCGTAGTTTTGTGACATTTTTCAGCAGTTAAGTGCCTACTTAAAACAAGATAAGTGCTCGTTGCACTCGGAGAACATCAACATACTCAGCAGTGATGTAGTCGAGACCACCATGGCCGAGACCGAGACCAGAAAAAAGGTTTTGAGACGGGTCTCGAGTTCTACATCACTGCTCTGATTACTTCAAAATTCTAATTAATTACAATAAACTAACTATTTTAGTTTCGGAGTAATTGAAATCATATTAAAATTTACAGGTAATGAATTACGTCATGAGTAATTAATTAATAATTTCAATTATTTAAAAAATGTAGTAACTGTATTAGTAATTTAATTACAATTTTAGGGTAATTTTACTTTAAAATTAAATTAATTTTCAAAATTACTTTTTTTATATAATGCCTTTATACGCGTGAACAGTCCTTCAACATATCTCTCCTTAAGTGAAAACACCTTTCAATTTACACCTTGATTCTAAATTTGTAAAGCAAAGCGTGAGTGATCGATCGATTTCATACTCGAGTTCATTCATTGCATGGGCTCTAATTAATTATTAATAAGAATTAATAAATAATTTTGCTTCAACACTTAATTAGATGTCTATAAAACTATGCTTTTATTCAAACAACTTAATTTATGTCTCTGTCACCACAAATGATTTCAACTTTTTGTTTTAAACTTTCAAATAAATAATGGCAAAGCAATTAAATTACTTTATTATTTATATATATATATATATATATATATATATAGATGTGTGTGTGTGGTGTGTGTGTGTGTGTGTGTAGGATTATTACTCATGTTACTTTGCATAAATTTTTCCAACAATTCATAAGTCAAAATTTCGCATATGTACACATAAATCTCTCTCTCTCTCTCTCTCTCTCTCTCTTCTCTCTCTCTCTCTATATATATATATATATATATATATATATATATATCAAATTTTATAAGAGCAGATATCATGATAAAAATGTTGTTGTAATGATCAGTAAATTGTGGAATTCATAAATTATATTGTAGAATATGTTGGAGAAGGAAGAGAAATAAAAATTATTTATGCTTTAAAACTCTTTCGGTTGTAAGACCTCACACATTCTAAACCTCGAGGAGAGAATGTCGTTACGTCAAAACGTTTATATATATATAATATATAATATATATATATATATAATATATATATATATATGCAATTAAAGCTAATAATATGAAAATTGTATTAAATATTATTACTTGCTCTTAGGATTTCTTAAGTTAAGCGCTTCTCTTTCGGCTACTTTCCATTATTTAATGAGTAAATAAATAAGCAGATAAGTGTGTCTACACACACACACACACACACACACACACATACATACACACAGAGTTATATATATAAAACTATACGACACCCATTATTTTAAAACAGGATGTACAGTTCCCTTAGATTTAAACAAACAGTTATGAACGTCGTAAAATAGAAATATCACCAATTTATTTACTTCAATGAATGAATGAGTAACTCTTTGAGTAAATGAGAATTTGTAAAATAAACACAATTTTACAATTTTGTTGTTACGATAATTTTAACATAAAATAAGTAGTGAAATTTTATTTATTTTGGCCCTTAAAGCTTTAGAAAAAGGCTTTACTGGGCTCTTAATGAAATATAAAATAGGTAGTTAATAATAGTAATAATAATAATAATATGTAAATCATGAATAAGAATTATTAATTAATTATTAATTAAACCTGAACGTAATGATCACAAAATAATATTATAGAGTTTATCATTAATTCTATTCATATTTAATTGAATTGTAATGTTCTCTTTACAAAATTAATTAATTTATTAACTAAATGCGTGTGGCTCATGCAGTATCCCGACTTTGGTAAGTCGATGATATAGAGTTCTGCGTTTTGGTCAGCTCAAATTATACAATAAACACTCGCTTGGAAGGAAAATTAATACCTCAAGGCGATTATTTTTTTTTGTTATGGGTCTGCTGTTTCGGGAAAAGGTTAGCCCATACAAACAAAGTTGGTAAAAAAGCATAAAAATATTAATAATTGGTGAAAATTGGTTTTTCTTTATATATTTAATTCTTTTTTGGTGACTAACAAAAAAATTTCAAAACCAAAATCCAGTTATTATTTATTAATAATTTTTTTTTTTGTGTTTTCCAGAAATTTTATCTTTCTAGGCGAACTTTTTTCTGAAACTATAATACAGTATTTTATTTCAATGTAGAATAATTTTTGTGATAAAGTTTTTTTTTTAATCTTTAGAAGAAGAATTATTATATATGGGCCAAGTGGCGTGCAGTTAATATATAGTAAAATTTTATTATAACTAATGTTATCTAATGGTACTACTTTTCAATTCGAAGTTTAGTTATATATATATAAACTGAGAAGCTTTAAAAGTAGGGACAGAACTATAATGATTCCCCTGCTAAAAATAGTGCTTATACCCGAGCTAGAGTATTGCTCAATCTTAAGAACGTCCCCCATACAAAAAGGAGAACATTAGTCAACAAGAATGGATTCGGAGAAACTTCACCCCCATGATCAATGGATGCAAACGCTAAATTACTGGGAGAGATTTTACGTAAATTAAATCTATATTCTTTAGAAAGAATAAAAAAGAGATGCACCAAAATTTACGCACGAAATTCCTTAAAAAGCTAGTCTCAAATCTCATACTGAACCTTATAACCATCCAAACAAATGCGAGAAAATAGGAGAAGTATAGTGTGTATTCCAAAACTAAAGGATAGACATGAAACGTCCTCAACTCTGATGGAAAGTAGCTTTGTCGTCACCGAGCCAATTTTAGAAGCAAAAGACACGAGATCGACGCGGCGGAACTCCTCCTACCAGGTATATAATCCCTGGTTTCGCTTTCGCTCGAATTGTTCATTTTGATGAAGGGAAAGTTTTTAGCTCGACCTTTGACCTACAGCCTAAATTGGAATCCGAACGACGACCCAACAAGGAAGTCTGAAATCACAAATTCTTAGCATGGACTCGATCTCATGACTTCCCAAGCAGCAACCTAGCGTCTTAATCACTATAAGACTACCCAGGATACACACACACACACACACAACACACATATATATATATATATGTTACATCATACTGTATATACACATAAATTTTAATTAGTGATATTTCATATATATTTCGTGTGTGTGTGTGTGTAAGCTTTATTTAAGTGCCTGCGTTACAGTCAGAAAATGGAAACCTAAGAAAATAAATGAATGAAAATTGTGAAAATCATTAACCATTTCAGTTAAAAAAAAACATCCCTGAAATGGCGAGAACATTTTTAACTGAAAAAATAAAATCGAAGATTTGTTCTTTGCAAAATAGAAAAAATAGAACAAAGATTTAGGTTCTTTTGCATTATCCTCCCAACACTAATTTTTTTGTATAATGTTGGTTTGGTTTTGGTTTGGTTTTGGTTATGGTACTTTATTTTCCTTCCATTATAAAAGAAATTAGTGTTGGGATTAGATTAGGTTAGGTTAGGTTTGGTTAGGTTAGGTTAAAAACAGCCCGCCGCAAGTGTTTTGCTAACGTACTTTATTTTCCTTCCATTATAAACAAAAATTAGTGTTGGGAGGATAATGCAAAAGTACCAAGATTTAAATTACTAAAAAAAAAAATGGAAGTTTTGTAAATAACAATAATAGTATAAAATATAAGCTCTTATATTTAATAGGTTATATTGAAAGAAATGGAAACAAATTGCGATAATAAACTATATATATATATTATATATATATATATATTAAAACTTAGTATAAATTAGGAGCCAGGGTTAAAATATGGCCTGGTAAACATACGTCGACATTGGCGATAAGACTCAGCTCATTTACCTCAAAGAGAAGTTCTTAAATTTCTCATTTTTAGACTTTCTCAGTTACCAGCGAATGATCTTCACTTGTTTATTTTGGACTACTTCATCACTCGTGACTTTTTTTGAGCGGTACTTCGAGAGAGTGTCGAAACGTTGCAACAAACCCGTGAAAACCGAAAACACAAAACAAAATAGGAACTTTTGATAAACGAGTTTTGGAATATGTATTTCATCTTGGCGGAATATTTTGTTGATATAAAAAAAAATGTGTTTCTTTATAAAAGATAAAATGCCCGTCTCGGGTTATACTAAATTGGGTAGTTTAAATTGATTTTATACACGTTTAATTCTAGATCGACTTAGTTTTAACGTGGGTAGAGAGAGATTAAGTAGATATAAATAGGTTTGATGATGTAATTCTTTCTTCGTGCGCAAAATACTACTTAAAATAGATATAACTAAAATTAGATTTACAATAATAATAATGATAATAAATGATAATAATGATAATATAAAGGATTTACATTTAATTTCTAATATTCTGAATAATTCCAATATTTCCAATATTCCAATATTCTGAAACAATGACTTATTTTGTGTTGTACAAAAACTCCGTTTAGATTCTGTGATGAAACCTACATACAGATAGATGGTGTTGCTATGGGCGCACCATTAGGACTTACCTTCGCGGACTTTTATGTGTCAAACTTAGAAAATAAAATAATGAAAGAAAACAACTTCTACAACCCAAAACTGTATATGAGATATGTCAACGATACCTTGATACTATTTAAAAACAATAACCACATTCCTTTATTTATTCGAAGACTTCATGAACTAAGTAAATTAAAATTCACATTTGAACCTTCCTTGAATAATACACTCTCTTTTCTCGACATTAATATATTTATTGGTCAAAGTGGATGTTTAACGACTGGTGTACGTGTTAAACCAACGGACAAAGGAACGTATTTAAATTATAATTCATACTCACCAGAAAAGTACAAACTATCAATAAATAATTAAAACACTCGTGCACGGAGCTTTCAATATATGCTCAAGTTGGCAACTATTTAATCAAGAAATTGAGAGAATCAAGCAAAATCTAATAAACGGTGATTTTCCGCTATTTTTAATCGATAATATCATAAACCGAACTCTAACAAATTTATATAACAAAAATAAGGAGGAGGATGAAAGTAAAAATAAAAATACGGGTATAAAATTTTACTTCGAAACAAGAAACCCAACAAGACTAAAACATGAAGAAAAATGTCTAAACAATATATTAAAGAGGCACGTAAAACCAATGGATAAAAAAAAAACTATCAATGTTAACATATACTATAAAAACAAAAAGTTGTCGAGCCATTTTTCGACACGTAACAAAAACCCTGATAAGCAACATCGTGTGGTGTACCAATTTACGTGTCCCGTAGTTGACTGTACGTCGACTTACGTTGGTTACACCACAAACCACATTAAAGAGAGAGCATACCAACATAAATATCGTCCGAGTAAAATTAACGAACATTACAGAGTAGATCATAAAATATTAAATTTAAAAAATATCTCGCAAAACTTTCAAATCTTATTTATACTCATCACATAACGTACAAAAACTAAAAATTGCCGAAGCCGTTTACATTAAAATGAAAAAAACGAAAATTAATATGAAATTTAATGAACTTTCGAATATTCTTAAATTAATTTGAAATTGTATCAAATTTACACTAAAAAAATATATGTACAGGGTGTCCGAGAATTATCTGTACAGTTTTTGGCTGTTATTAAAAGTCAACCATGAAGTGTAGAAATTCCAGTGTTGTCCCATTTTACAGAGAATCTCATTAAGTTTTTTCTGATACCACGTTTTGACAAATTGTTTAGAAATGTACGCGGGTGACAGACATTGATGATTTAAAAGCAAGAATCACAGCTGCTATTGAGCGAATTGATGTGGATATGCTGCAGCGTACATGGCAACATTTGGAGTATCGATTGGATGTTTTGCGAATCACTAATGGTGCACATATCGAATGTTTGTAACAACGTTACTTTAATAAAAGAAACTTTTGAAAATACAGATTCTAAATAATCTTGTTTAAGAATTTTACGTGTGTTATCAAGAATTTTATTAAAAGATGAAATTGTACAGATAATGTTCGGACACAGTGGAATTTCTAAAAAACTTGTCAAAACTTGGTATCAGTAAAAACTTAATGAGATTCTCTGTAAAATGGGACAACACTGGAATTTCTACACTTCATGGTTGACTTTTAATAACAGCCAAAAACTGTACAGATAATTCTCGGACACCCTGTATATATAACCCATTTTACTTTAAGTCAAAAGATGAGTCTGAGTTACCAAATTTTTTACAGGAATACTTTAGTGTCGATAAAATTATTTAAACAATTGTTCGATGTGATTTCCATTTTGCTGAATACATGTGGTCAAACGTGGACGCCACTCATCAATGTACCTGTCAATATACCTCTGTGACACTTTGTTCCAACCTTCCAAAACTTCAAAACAAAAATATTTTACTATATGAAAAAAGGAAGATTTAGATTATCATTTATTAATTGTATTGTTTTTGTTTTGCTATATAATATATATATATATACACACACACACACACATTATATATATATATATATATACACACACATTCAACTGCAAAGAACACGCAGTAAATAACGTAAAGAACGACGCTTGTATAGGAGATATTCCGCGCAAGACGAGAGAGAGAGAACGAAACAAATGAAAAAATGAGGTAACCACCCAAGTGGTTACCTCATTTTTTCATTTGTTTCGTTCTCTCTCTCTCGTCTTGCGCGGAATATCTCCTATACAAGCGTCGTTCTTTACGATATATATATATATATATATTTTACTAGCAGAGACTTGCAAAATATTTAATTTCGGTCAAATTAGTGTCTTTATTGCAACATTAGGCCTACTTCTTTAAATACAAGATTTATACTTATTCTTTCACCAAATACTTTAACGCAATCAAAACTTCTCACTCTAGAATTAACTACATAAAGATGTCCATACGTAAAAACAGGTTTAGGAATATACATACAAAACATATGCGGTCAAATTAGTATCTTTTATCAAGGCAGCCTAAGAGCAATGCAGCAGAATTAGCAAGACGCTTTGGCAATTGTAAGAAAATTTGGGAAGACAGATCTATTTATTACGTTTACTCGTAATCCAAATGGACTGAAATCTCTGAAAACATTGACGTTTTCAAAGACCAGAACATAAGCCAGATATTGCTGCGAGAGTTTTTCACTTGAAACTAAAAAAGCTGCTTCATGACTTAACAATAAATTTAGGTTAGGTTAGGTTAGTAATTTTCTTGTTCTTGTACAAAAATGCACTTGGCTTCCTGAGTATATGTTTTATTGTCTTTATTGTTTTATTTATTATTAACCTAACGTTTTTTCCTCTATGCACTTTTTCTTTATCTGTCTTCGTTTAAAAGTTACCCATGCGCGCACGCTTGCGCGAACGAAAACATAAATATCCTTATGATCCTCCCAGAACAGAGACCTTTCCAACGGTGTAAGGATGAGTACTCTAAGTTGAGCGGTTTCCGAGGAAAACGCCAGAGAGACAGAAGCACAGAGAGGACAGAAACTGCTATTATTATTATTATTATTATTATTATAATAGAGGAGGATTATGGAAATAGAAAGGGGATTCAGTGCTGTATGATTTGATGAGTTTCTCTTTCAGTTTTCTTTAGAAGGTTTAAATGTGTTAAATTGTTTTATCTCTTAACCAAAGGTGTTCCACAGGTTTGGGCCTGTGGAGGTTAAGGATCTAATCGTACAGTCTAGAGTGTAACTCTGTTTTCCGAAGCAGTGGTGGACAAAAAGTAATCGATTACAAATAAAAATTACTGATGTCTGAAAAGTAAGTAAAAGTATAGAGTAAAAATTATTTCTCTGGATTAATTATATTAAAATTAATCCAGAGAAGTAATTTCTACTTTATACTTTTACTTACTTTTCAGACATCAGTAATTTTTACTTGTAATCGATTACTTTTTGCCCACCACTGTTCTGAAGTACTGTACGTGTTTGATTGTCTTGTGTTGAAGTGGCGATGTGTTTCGGAAGCTAATATTTTGTTTTGGATGATTTCTGGTGCAGTGTTAAGGACGCTTTGATACATACTGTAAAACATACTCGTAAAACATTTATTTGTACTTTCATTACGTTTGTTTCCTAATTATTCGTTTAGGCATTACCACCAGTGGTTGCATAAAATATTGACGTGCGCTTCCGTAAGCACCAATGCAGTATTGTAGGTGTAGGTACACTATGGTAAAGTATATAGATCGAAGAACTTGTTTTGATAGCGCTGCATCTGCTTTCGTAATTATAAATATGACCATGGCTGATTTGTTGCATACATGTTCAGTGTACTCTTTGAATGAGAGGTTTGAATCGAACGTAATTCACAGAAGTTTGGCTGATTAAAATTATGTTTAGGTTCGAAGGAGGCAACCTTTTCTCTTTTGTTTATGACTATTTATAAACTATTTTTAAATATTTGAGGATAGTTTCTTGGCGTTAAGCAATATATATACTTTTTGGAGTTTATTAAATAATAATAATAATAATAATAATAATAATAATAATAATAATGCAATCTTTATTAGCAAAAATACATATTACGGTACTTGTAGGTTATCTCCCTCCCCCCCACCAATTTTGACAGGATATTTTGTTAACACTAACGAAAATATCACGACTTAACCTAACCATTTATCAAGGGCATACGGTTGATCTATTATTAATTATAACATTGTTTGTTTCTGGAATAGTATTTACTATTTACTAATAGATCAACTGTACGCCTTGGTAATTGGTTAGGTTAAGTCGTGATATTTTCGTTAGTTTTAACGAAAATATTGTCAAAATTGGTGGGGGGGGGGAGATAACCTACAAGTACCCATATTACAACAGTACAATTTATGACATTACAATTTGAACAGAACATATTTAGTTTGGCTCTTAAGCTTTAGGCTTTACTGGGCTCTCAAATTAATTATAAGATAAAAACATTTCGTATTAGATATATACGATTTAGTACGATAAATATTACGATTAGTTATAATACAAAATAAATTTTGTAGTTACGATTATGTGCTGTAATTTTTTAAAGATACGCAAATGAACTTGTGGAAATGAGAAATGAATTCTGTTAGCAGTATACATTAAATCGGTGCTACTGTAGTATGCGGTCTACCTACGATTGGTTAGGTTTAATCATGATATTTTCGTTAAAACTAACGAAAATATCATGACTAAACCTAACCAATCGTCAAGGGCGATTGACAATGGGATGTAAACAAACAATTAGTAAACAAGATAAGAAGCTATAATTAAAAGGTAGACCGCCGAATCGTAGGTAAACCGCATACTACAGTAGCACCCATTAAATCTTGGTTATTACAATAGTTACGAAACATACAATATACTAAGAGTTAATAGTAAATACAACAAAGTAGACAAGTAACACAGTACTTAACCCCTAAATGCTTTAGTGCGATTTCGGTATTCCTTTATTAAGATTGATTTCGTCTTGCTTTTAAACGCATCTTACGTTACATGACTTTCTGAGATTAAGACAATTTAAGGGGAGCAATAACATGCCTCTTTCTATGCCTAGTCTGATATGAGTCAGTCTCTTGATGTATTACGACATGCATTCATTTATCCACTCGAAGTTAATGGCTTTGATTTTTAATAATTTTAACTCTTTAAAGAATGCCCTTGTTTGATCAAGAAAATCTGCATCAGATATCTTTATTGAGCAACAAAGATACTGGCTAATGCGTTTGCAGCAGTATTCGCCTATGCAAGATTGCAGTACATCATAAAAGGAAGACAGGGACCTCTTTTTAAAATGTATAACTGATATGGTCTTTCCACTGCAAATTCTTATCGAGCATGTCGCCTGTTATGGAGTTAGTGGGTATTACCATACCCATTCTTAAGTTATAACCGTTTATAATGTATTTATATATCAATTAAGGGTATAGGTATAATATACACTTAGCCCAGATTTTAAATTAAGATATAAATTTTTCAGTAATGAAAGTGCTTGTAGGATCTAATTTTTCGATCAATCCTGATTGAAATTTTAATCGTGTCTTCAATGAATAAAACTTATAATTGGTCAAGACAAAATTAGTAAGATGTAGAAGCTCTTCACAATTTTCATATTGCTGCTATAACCTAAACGTTTGACATTTCATGATAGCCTAAACTTATCAAGAAGAAACCTAAGTCTAGGCCTACTATAAGTAGGCGTCAAAGTGAAGTCTTTATATTGCTTTGATAATTATTAAAATAAATATAAGTATATATTGCCTTACCTTCTAACTTCGTAACTAATACCTTTAAGTCCCGTTTCTCAAGTAAAGTCGGGAACGGGAACTTATTTTGAATAATTCCTTTTTCATCCTTAATTAAACTGGCATTCTCCACACCCTGTCACAAAGCATCATTAATCGGGTTAAAATTCTAAATTACACCCAAAGTCTACCTATATCTAGTCAGACCACGCCTGTACAAAATTTCATACTCTTTTTTTGAAATCGAGGAAAAAAACAGCGAGACCATAAATAATACAGCCATCAAAATCTTATGAGCTTCACATCCGAAGCCAGAAAGCCCAAATTTGTGAAGCTGCGCTCAAAATCTAAATGGCTCGTGAGCTTAAAGTAAATGTTAAGATCTCACTGGCTTGAAAATTTGCGTTCAAAATCTTTCGTACTAAATTATTTGTATATTATAATGCGAGCGTGGACCGACTAGATAAAGATGGGCTTGCAGCCTTTGCTACAACCAACGTTCACTCCCTAAAATTTGTAGAGGAGGTATATTTTGTAAGTGAAATACTTTTGAAAAAATTATACAACACAAACAAAACTTAATATTTTTTTTGTAATTTGCATATAATTTTATTAAACTTAATTTTTAGAATAATGATTGGATCAAATGTAGAATTCGGACCCCAGCCTTCTTTAGTTAGCTTTATAAGGCTAACTAACGAAAATATCACGACCTAACCTAACCAATCGTTAGGTTAACTGTACGCCTTTGACGATTGGTTAGGTTAGGTCATGATATTTTCGTTAGTTAGCCTTATAAAGCTAACTAAAGAAGGCTGGGGTCCGAATTCTACATTTGATCCTAATGATTTTTACCCATTTGAGTTAGAGGTGGTGGTTGAATATATATATATATATATAGTTGTCTTGCTTCCATTTTTATTTTCGATTTCTCAGAATTAATTGACACTATACAGAAACGAGTTTGAATTCTTTTATATATATATACACCCTTTAATTAATTTATAAGTTTATTCTGTCCATTTATCAGAGTTTAGTGCAAGGTCAAATACTTCTGAGGCGCAGAGGTTATTATAAAGGTCGCATTCTGGTGTACACAAACAAAATTTTCTCTCTCTCTCTCTCTCTCTCTCTCTCTCTCTCTCCTTATAAACATATACTGTATTATCTTTAATTAAATTTACTGAAACATTTTAAAACAGAAGAGCAACAACCGTTTGAAAAGCGTAGTACTTATTAATGTTATATATACTTTAAAATTACTTGCTAAAAAAATTAGATTTCTAAGAATTCCATATTTTCACTACAGAGAGAGAGAGAGAGAGAGAGAGAAGAGAGAGAGAGAGAATGTTATCTCTTAACGAATTGAACCGGGGCCAGACTTTCGTTTCAAGTCAGCCATTTAGGCAAAGCTGAAAATAAAACTTGTATACAGGACTTATTTCATCACACGTTTTAAATTTTATTCCTGCAGGTTCAGTTTCTAAAAATGTTTAAAATCTCTCTCTCTCTCTCTCTCTCTCTCTATCTCTCATTTTACCCTGATACTGCAATGTCATTCCACTAAGAATATATATATATATATATATATATATACACATATATATATATATTATATATATATATATATATATATATATTATATATATATATATATATATATATATATATATATATATATATATATATATATATTTGCATTTGCAGCCTAATAGTTCTTTGTTTACAAACTATAATGTAGCCTAATTTGTTTACATGCACTACAATTTAAGCATGACTAAACTACATAGAACTTAAATGTTATAACGTATATCTAAAATTGTTTAATCTTTTGAATCTAAAATCGAGCCTGTACGAAATAAATAACAGCATAAATAAATTAAACCACAGTGCAGAACCATAAACAGTAAAGTCGTTTGCGAGAGTAACGAAGCCTCACATTATTTTCCGCTAGATCACGCTGCTGCGCCTCCTTAGAACTGACCAATAAGAAGCCAGGACACAAAGTCTCGGAGACATCGTAGTTTCACTTCTTCATCCCAACTACCCATAAATGACTGTAATAGCCTAATTAAACGACTCTTTCGTTATGAACATTATAGAAACGTTGATAAAAAAATAAAAACAAAAGAAAAATCACCATGGAATAATTGCATATCGTACGAACTTTATTAAAAACCTATTTATATTTATTAAATGGATGACGTTACTTACACCAGTTTCATTAGTATTTGTGAAGGAAGAATAGGAAGAAGAAAAGAGAAACAAAGACAAAACAACGAAACAACAACAAAATGAAGAGCAAACAAAACGAGGCCTCTCATAAACTCTGACAGAACCACACGACATATCTTAAATCCTTCACTTGAGAATTGCCGGGCTTTATATATACTCCGTGAAACGTTAATTGGGCAGAAGATAGCGTACCCAGGGCAAAAGAATACCCATTAGAAATGCTGGCAGAGTACTTCTAAGGAGACAAGCTATATTATTGCTTCAGTGACGGCCATGTTTACAAATGTCAAAGGAAGAAAGTGATTTATGAAGAATTCATTTTGACATACTCTCTCACTCCCTTATAACGTGCTTCAAGTGCAAGAAAGGACGAGAGAAAAATAATATATATATATATATATATCTCCTTCATCCATTCCTTGACGAGGTGTACTTCTGAATACACGAAAGGCTTTGGAATCATTTTTCTTTTTCCTTGTGGGTTTGCATCATATATTTCCAAATTATAATGAAATAAATATGCTCCTTCATTTTGAAATTGATCTTAACCATTAAACCCCACCCGGGGTATTGGTATACCCCAGTACCCCGGGTATTGCTAACGTAACTTTTATAATGGGTAGAGATAAGGGTTAATGACAAATGACAAGAGCATGTACGCAAAATATGATGCGTTCGTTGATTGTAGAGTAGTTTAACACAATTTTGTGTACCACACTGTAGATAAGGACTTCACACACTCATTATCGACACAATCCAAAATAAGTTCTTTGAAAACCGTCTTCATAAAGGTACTTATCGATCTCATCCGATATAAATGTCAGCATAGATGAATTACCTGTATAGCTGGGTTTTTTCAAGAGGCTTGGGACAGTCCTATTGGATCATCTTTTATATATATATATGGACACAGATTTGTTTATGTATATATTTATAGCTGTTTATTTATATATTTATAGCTCCGCTCTGCTCGTATACCCATCCATTTAGGGTACGAACAGTTCGTAGCAGTAACAGAAAGTTTGGGGTTCTTTCACGTCCTTCATAACAGCAAAAGTCATGGGACGGGGAGAGACGTACAGCTATGCGTGGAATCCGAACCATGGGTCACTAAATCATCTGGACGCATATGACAGTAATTCAACGGAGTAACCAACGTTGCTTAACCTCGCTGATCTAACGGGGAGCGGTGTTGGAAAGTGGTCACGACGTAATCCGAGCTCGGCGTATCATTGTCAAGTATATATATATATATATATAATATATATATATATATATATATATATATATATACACATATTTTTCTATTTCTACAAACCATAATTCATATTTTTCTCTTTCTACAAGCCATAATGTCTGTGAGCAAGGAAGAACGAATAACACAGAGTTGTGTTAGCAGACTTGTTGCAGAGTTTAAGGAAACAGGATCCATAGAAGATAAACCACGCAGTGGACCTTCAAGGAGGTCAACTGACGATGATACAGCGACTGCTATCCTGGCTCATTTTAACAGAAGTCCCAATAAGTCTCTTCGGCGATTGTCCGCCGAGACAGGAGTGTCGAAAAGTAGCATCCATCGCATTCTTCAGGCTCACAAATGGCATTCATATAAACTTCAGATCCTACAGAAATTAAGCGAAGATGATGATCCCGACCGGCGGATGGAATTTTGTGAATGGGCTACGGAACAATATGCTCGGGATGCCAATTTCCCGTCCACCATTCTGTTCACTGACGAGGCTGTTTTTTATGGAAATGGTGAGGTAAATCGAAAGAACACCCGCTACTGGTCTCAAAACAACCCTCACTAGTATACCTCTTCAAAAGAACAAGGTGCATCTCGGGTGATGGTATGGTGTGGCATTTGGAAGGATCGCATCATAGGCCCCCTCTTTTTCGATGAACATGTCACTGGAGGCACCTACCTACGTATGCTCAAGGAAGAAGCATTTCCCAGTGTCTTGAACGAAGAAGGAAATTTACCAACATGGTTCCAGCAAGACGGCGCTCCCGCACATTACAGCACCCAAGTAAGGGAATACCTGTACCAACAATTCCCTGGTCATTGGATAGGACGTCGAGGGCCTGTGGAATGACCAGCTAGAAGCCCGGATTTCACGCCACTAGATTTTTATCTCTGGGGCCACTTGAAAGCGCTGGTATACGCAGAGAAAAAGGAGTGTTGAACATTTGCGGCAGCGCATTATTGGGGCATGTAACACCATTACTCCTGACATCATTCACCGTGTGCTTGCTGACTGGGTATCACGTCTGAATTTGTGTATTGAAAACAATGGTGGACATATTGAGCACGTTCTGTAAATAAAAGCTTTTGTTTTGCCTCTTTTTATTATTTTTTCCTATGATGCCGGACTTATGGGATACCCTGTATATATATATATATATATATATATATATATATATAGAGAGAGAGAGAGAGAGAGAGAGAGAGAGAGAGAGAGAGAGAGGTTCAACACACTAGCTGCTTCCGTACGTGGTTCATCACCAATGAAGGAAATAATTCTTTACCATAATCCAATGAATGGTTCTATTGATGATTTTATAGGTTTTATAGGTCCGGGTGCATGATTCATCAGGAGCAAGATACACTGAAAGTTTGTGTTTCCTCCTCGAAGCAACAAATGCCTCGTTCCAGTCACAAATACATTCATATCACATCAGGCTTACTCTATACAAACCGGACCAAGCACTCGGAGTATATATTTGCAATTTCAAACCCTATATTAGCCTTTGTATTATATGAGTGATTGAATTAATATCACGTTTATTTTTGTATAATAATAAATTAAAATCAGCTAGAATAATATATATATATACACACACACACACACACACACACACACACACACTTTTGGGAGTTTTGAGAAAGTTTTTAAATTAACGTCTTTATTTTTGCAACTTTTTATGGAAAATTTTAATTAATGTCTTTTATAACACGTAATTTGTGTTAATTTCGTATCAAATAATTTTTGTAATTTTATACATATTTTAAGAAATATTTAATTTTAATTATTTAAATGTCTTTATAATATCTTTTGTAGCTACTGAAGATGGAGGAGGAGATTGGTTAGGTTAAGTTATGATTTTTTCGTTAATTATATAAGTGCCGTTGTTCCTTATAAAAAAAGGTTTCCGAAGAATGAATCATTGACAAGTGCATACAGTATATATTATACTGTATGCACTTGTCAATGCCACAAAAAACACTGAATATATATATATATATATATATATATATATATATATGTTCAGTGTTTTTTTGTGACGGTACGCGCCGGTACGGCGTACCGGCACCTTTTTTCAGAGCGACGTTGAGACACGTCCGGCAAAATAAATTAACGTTCTCGTCTCGACTGACTCATTTGGCGGAAACAACAAAGTAATAAATGGTGTCTATAAATGTTAAACATTCTGATTTTTATTATGTATTTTTAATTTTTATTATCAACTTTTTTATTAAAAGTTCGTCACAAATTCAATAGAGAAGGGAGAGGGGGCGCAGGGAGAGGGGAGGAGTGGGAGAGGAATTTTACAATTTATCAAGATATGAGTACCGGCACTTCTTCTTTTACAAAAAAAGCACTGTATATATCAGTGGCGTTCGGTCCATGGAAGCAATGGAAGGAAGCATTGTTTCCCTACTTAAATAATTAGAAGCGCTGTTAAACAATATTAATGACGATAAAATTATGATAAATTATCACTTGGCTATACTCCTTTCAAATATTTTTTTAATACAAAAAGCTCGAAATCCAAATCAGTGCATTGATAAAGGAGGGGGAGAGCAATAATTTTGTTGCGTCGAGACGGGCGCCAGTGGAAGCAACGTTGAGAATTGCTTCTTTTGTTTGACTTACTATATTCATGTTTTATAAAGATTGTATCAATTCACCGATAATTTCACTTCTTATACGATAGTATAAATGTAATAAATGTTATACAATAAAATTATTCATCGCTATACTTGGGGATGAATTAATATTATGTCTTAAAAGAATAAAAAATATTCACCGATGGAAAGACAGACCCATAAACGCATTCATTTCTTTAGGCAAAACGTGAATCGTGGAAGCAACTTAGAGAGTTGCTTATTCCCGTTATTATGCTAACGAAATCCTTTTAAAGCGCTTAATTAATGAACTTATAGCATTAAATGACTAAATAACTGGCAATTATTACCAAATATATTTTTAGAAGAAGAAATACAAATTAATTGTAATTAGAGTTTGCTTAATTATGAGTAAATCAAAGTGAAGTTGTTATATT
Organism: Bathynomus jamesi; assembly: GCA_023014485.1. Taxonomy (NCBI): domain Eukaryota; kingdom Metazoa; phylum Arthropoda; class Malacostraca; order Isopoda; family Cirolanidae; genus Bathynomus; species Bathynomus jamesi. The sequence continues at coordinate 706,668 of JAJOZX010001822.1, read as the reverse complement.
GAGGTTAATGTCGCTCGTCAACTGCCCATCCCCTTCCTCCCCCGCCCTCTTCGTCCCCCCGCCCTCTTCGTCCCCCCGCCCTCTTCGTCCCCCCGCCACAAGTGCACAAATTCAAATGTAATTCGAGCCATTTTTAACAGTGTTCAGTTATTTGATTTGTGATTGTTATGTAAGTCCGCTCAATGATCTTTGGCTGGATTATGTAGTCTTTTTATTTCTTTGGCAGATAATGATGGCGTGTAATAGGTGTAATTGTATAATTCAAACTATACTGTATATATATATATATATATATATATATATATATATATACACAGTATATACATATATATGGGCTGATGATCGGGAAGTCGTGAGATCAAGTCTGAGCGAGGACTTTGCATTTTCAGACCTCCTTGGCGGGAGGATTTCGTGTTAAGCTGTAGGTCTGAGGTGGGGCGAAAAGCTTGACAGTTCGGTTGGAAGCAAAATTAAGTCTATTTATATAGCATAAAATTCACTCCATGTAAATGAAGTTCTGCAGATTTATAGTGTAAACATTTGGTCGAATCGGCGAACCCAAAACCATGAGTACTTGAGAGAAACATCAGGTTTTATTTAAAGGAATTGGGTATTTGCGCAGATGCTGTGGGTATTTGGCTGGAGAGGGGTTTTCTACTAACGAAACCATTCGTAAGATCAATTTGGAACGTCAGAAGAATATATTACTCTTAAAATTGAGTACGAGTGACGTCATAAGAAAACGCCCTCCTTTTTTCTCAGTTTCCTTTAAAAGAATATTGTGAACGTGTATATATATATATATATATATATATATATATAGGGTAGGTCAAAAGTCTGTTGCCCCGACGCATTCTAAACTATTTTTTTCGGGACAATAGACTTTTGGGCCACACTGTATATCTATCTATCTATCTATCTATATAAAGTAAAGAAAACCATTAACATATTTTAGTTTATTGTAAGAAAAAATATTTTGTACAGCTTTATTTTTAATTTTAATTTACACAACGTGACACGTAAATTGTTATATATATATATATATATATATATATATATAACAGAAATGATGCAGTTAATAAAATTTGTAATGAAAATAATTTAATTGTAAATAACCTTTTTGGAAACTCATTTTTTTTCTTTTTATTTATTATTTTTCTTTTTTTACATTTTCGACTGAATTTTGGAAAATTCAGTATAAAAATTTTTTCTTTAAAATAAAAAAAGTAATTTTTAAACTGAAGTAAAAATTTTGATGCCAAAAAAAAAAAAAGAAATAAAAATTAGAGACTTTTTCATCACGTGAAATAAACAAATAAAAATGTTCATATTATAACGAAAGTGAATAGATACAGAATCATTGGCTTGATGAAGACAGTCTGAAACAAAGGATCCTTTTGATGATAAGCTATTTTTATTACTATTATTTATTTATTTCGCTTTGTCCTGAGCATAGTTTGAATTTAATAATAATAATAATAATAATTATAATAATAATATTCATAGTACTACTACTACTACTACTACTACTAATAATAATAATAATAATAATGTTTCTTTACTTAAATATGATATTTATATAACAAAAATATTTCATTCCCATGAGTAAAATGAATCTTTAAATTATACCCTATCTGGGCACTTAAAAATGGGTGTCATAAAAGTCGGCTGTAATTAGGTTGATTCTAATTCTATGCCCCAATTATTTCCAAGTGTTAATTGAAGGAATCACTTATTATTATTATTATTATTATTATTATTATTGCTGCTTTTCTGTGTATTTTTAGTGAAAATTTTAATTTTTATTAGGTTTCTCTAATTCATAAAGACACACACACACACACACGTGTGTGTATGTGTGTGTGTGTGTTTTACTTTGTACAAATCTTCATTGTGAATAAAACAAACTATTATTGTACAAATATTATACGTCTTTTGTATTTTCTCTATGGTAACCGCATCGCATGCTTGACGCAGCGGTTAAAATCTACAAGAAACATTCACTGAATTAAATCCATTTCTATTTACATCGAACAAACAAGAAAAGAAGACGCACTAATTAATGAGGAATCATATATATATATATATATATATATATATATATATATTACTACACACGAAACACGAAACGTATAAAGGAACGGAGTTATAATATAACCAGAGCTGGGCAATAAATACATTGAATGTATTTAAATACTAAATACTAAATACATGGGAGAAATGTATTTAAATACTAAATACTAAATACATTTTATGAATGTATTTAGATACTAAATACAAAATACATCAATTGTATTTAAATACATTTGTAAATACATTTTAAATTGTTATCTGCAGATATATCACTGTTTGATTCACCGGATTTGCTTGTTGAAGCCATGACACGCACACGATAAAGAAATCAACCGCTTTCGACTAAGAGTGGCACACAACTGATTGAACTGACACGTTGAAACATGAACCATGCTGTACTACACTGTCGACGCGTCGTACTGTGCTAGTACAGAACATGTATTAAACCAGTAAAAGTATTTACATTTTTATATTTTGAGTATTTAAATACATTGTATTTAAATACTCATTAAAGTATTTAAATACTATATTTAAATACATGAAAAACAATGTATTTATAAATACAGTTCTAAATACACAAATGTATTTAAATACGTATTTAAATACAAATGTATTTAAATACTGCCCAGCTCTGAATATAACACACACATATGGCGCAAATATAATGTAGAATATACTCGTCATATTAAGGCACATATTGAATTGAATGGTGCTTTAAAATTTTTTAATATATATATATATATATATATATATATATAAAACGTTCAAATTGAGGTCTTGTTTTGGGACCTTTTTTTTTGTTTCAGGAAGAATAACAGGTAATGGCTAATGTGAAGTGAGTTATACTCCTCAGGAAAAGAAGAATTTCCTCCTTTTCGTGAGGAGTGTAACTCACTTTCATATTAGTAATTGCGTGTTATTCTACCTGCAACCGTAAAAAAAAGGTCCCGAAACAAGACATCACTTTGAGCAATTATTTTAGTTCTAATGTAATAATTTTTAAACTTATTGTAAAATAAATTTTCCTATGAGACCGGACTTATATATATATATATATATATATATATATATGATCGTTATCATTAGACCAGTGTTTCCGAACGGTGGGGTTGCAGGTCCCCCCTAAATTTGGTGAAAATTGCAAAATTAGTTAATTGTAAAATTAGTAACGAAGATGTACAAATTTAAAATGAAGCGAAACATTCCCCATTTATTATTGTGACCATATGGAAAGTGCGTAAGCTCAGTTTGGAGTTATGTGGTGTTGGGTGGGATGGGGGTCGGGAGAAGTGGGGGGGACTGGATGTTGAATAGTAGGAGACGAAAATCGTCCGGGGTGCCACGAAGGAAGAATAGATGGCACTCGAGTTAATTTCTAGAGAGAGAAAAGATCGGGGAACCCACTACATTAGACGAATAATTTTCTGCTGAGTCACGTTAGTCAAATTTCGGATAAATTAAAAAATAAAGAAATCGAAATGGTTTTTATTTTTCAAGACTGAAAATGTAATTTTTTTTTCCACCAGTGGTTGCTATTGGCAACGTTGCGTGTTCCGCGTAACTATGACAACTTCTTTTCTTGAACAATGATAGTTTTTGTTTTTAGTATCAGTAACTTTACGTATAGTTTTAGTTTACCACTAAGTTTCTTTACGCTTCTTTTTAATTTTATGCTCAGTTTATCTTTATTATTAATTTAAATATTATGTTACTATGGCAACGTGTGTTCAGCGTAACTATGACAACGCCATATACGAGTGTCTATAACTTCACATAAAGCTTTAGTTTATTTATTGTTTTTCTTTACACTTCTCTATATAAAATTGTATACTAAATTTAATTTAAGTTTTAATTTAATTTTAATATTAATTTTAATATTAATTTTGTATATAGAAATTATAAAAAGATTATTTAATCTATTATTAACTCCGTTTCGTATAAATTAATGTAATTTGTCCAGGTAAAAGGTATGAACATTATTAACATAAATATTTTTATACAAAATTCGAGTTGAAGTCAGAGTGTGGCCGTTTGAGGAGGGCAAGATTCGTTGTGCCCATCATTGAGGTCAAAGGATGCGAAAATCCGCTCTGAAATCCGTTTTGGAACGTGTTCGACATCAACGGATTCGCGAATCCGTTAGTAATCGTGGAAGAAAGTTGGTTTGACAACTGGTTGTGTGAGAGAGCAGCCGCTGCCGGGTGGGGTTGTTGTCCCCCGCACGATTGTAGGTACATGTAGTAATTATAGTTATTTGCATCGTTCATGTGGGGATGATGATGATGATGATGATGTTGCGGGTGACGAACACCCACCTGACCCAATAGGTCGGTTACGGAGTGCGACGAAGGCCACGGGGTTCGGACCCCTCCCCCGCAAGCGGTCCCCATCATCGGAGAGGTGATTTTCCCCGTCGTCGTTGAAGATGTGGATGAGGTCGTAGTATTCGCCATGGAAGAGTAGGCGGCGGCTGTGGCTGCGGCCGTAGCTGCGGCGGCGGCCGTGGCGGAATAGGCGGTGGCGGGATAGAGAGGATTGTAAAAAGACGCGGGAGAAGGTTTGATTTCGTAGTGACTCTGAGGAGAAACTTGGTGCATAGGACCGATCTTGTTGCGGAGTATCCTGAAGAAGAAAAAGGGAATTTCGTATTAATTAAGACCTTAAGTTCGTTTTAGTTGATTACTAAAGCTCACATTAAACGACCGTTTACATATTAATTGTTGTTTACGTATTAATTGACGTTTACATACTTACGTATTAATTGTTGTTTACGTATTAATTAACGTTTATGTATTTGCATATTAATTGTTGTTTAGGTATTAATTGACGTTTACATATTTACATATTAATTGTTGTTTTACATATTAAACCCCCTCAATTTTCAGTAAGTTACATTTTTCGTTTTATATATATATATAATAATTTTTTTTTCCACGAAAATAGAAGAAAAATTTGTCTATACACGAAATAAGTATATATATATATATATATATACACAAATTATAGGTTATTAATAAGAGGGACGTTTAAAATTTAATTTTAGCATATTTCTATAGGTTTATAGCAATTTTTTTGGCATGAGTTGCTTAATTTTTTTATTTTTTATTTTGGTTCCACAAACCCCAGTTTTCTTCTTTAAAACTTTAATTAATTAAACTTTAATATATATACTGTATGTGTGTGTGTGTGTGTGTGTGTGTGTGTGTGTGTACAGTGGTGTAGTGCAACCGGAACGAGGCAGAACGGTGCTCCGGTACTAAAAATGTTGGGGAAGTGCCACTCCGGGGCTAAATTTGGCCAATATATATATATATATATATATACAGTATATGCAACCTTTCTGGTAAAGCGCCGAGCTGTTTATCTGAAGTCTGAAACTCCTGGGTTTGCGTCTCGGACCGGACCCTGGATTTCAGATCTAAGTGATTAATGTTCTCTGGATCTTCCTTCCTTGGGGGTTTAGTGGTCTGGATCCCACAAAAAAAGGGGTAGGTCCCCTCCGTACCATAACCTTTATAACTGTAACCAATTACTATTGCATGAAAATGTTTTGGATGATTTGAGGAAATCATTTCGTGATTGAAAGACTTTTGACCGAAATGCTATAATTGTCTAAGTTTTTTTCGAAGCTTTAATTGATATAATTTGGAAAGGATACCCAGTTTGGGTATATACCTTTACTGTTAAAATTTTTTTAACTATCGACACGAGGAACGGGTATAAGAAGCAACTGAAAAAAAATAATCCTGTTTACTTCAGTTCTGTGATAGTATCATAATAGTATCACTGGGCAAAATTGTTTTTAAACGGCTGTAGTATTTTGTAATAGGGTGGTTTTGTTGGCGTGTAATTTGGAGGAACAACTCGGAATCACATTCGCTTTGAAAGCAAAGGAAATACATCAATTACAAGCTTATTATTATTATTATTATTATTATTAATAATAATTTTTCCGAGTGAATAACATTGGTCGTGGCTCGTAAAATTTGTGTATCTTCAGTGGTAAAGGTTCGAACTCCACTCGGATACAGCAGCAGAAACTTTGTTTCAGTTTATGTGTTGAAATTTGTTACTGATAATATGTTGTTTTGGCACCTATAAGAATTAAGTGGACATTTCCTTCGGTAGGCTCAACTATTTTGTCTTACGACAGTCGAAAAAACATGAAAGAAAAAAAAAAAAAAAAAAGAAAAAGTGGTTATTATTGGTCACTTTAAAGAATAAATTTCTTCTTTTAGTTTTAACTTTACGCATTATGTCAGTTGAAATATTTATCTTCGAAGCGTGACTTACCTCCCTTCTAAGTTGAATTGAAACATTATACCCTAGTCGAAAAAGATACTGACGTTTGATCAATATTTTATTTTGGTTTAAGGTCCAAAGAAGGTCAGAGTTTTGTGTATATATATATATTCTTAGCTCTGACATCAAAATTATGCATATACATTAGATAATGAGCAATGTAGGTATACCCACTTTGATATTTTTATGTAGGTATGCCCACTTTGGTATGTTCATGTAGGTATACTTACTTGGGTATTTTAATCTTTATTTGTATTTATTAAGCACGTTACTATATTTTCAATATTTGTTAAACGGTCCCTTCATCATCTGAAACTTGCATTTACCCGTATACCCACACTTTAATTTACGTATACCCAAAGTGAATGAAGAATTTCAATCCCTTTGGTATAAAGACTCACCGTGATATTGAGGACACACTCGGAACATTATACTTGTCACAGATCGTGTCCTTCAGTAGTCTCTCCCTGATTTCCCAGGCGAAAATGGAAGGGTCTTTTTGCTTCAAATCTTTGATATAGCTTACCACTCTCGGCGTTGTGACACGAGGTTTTGATCCCCCTATCGCCCCCGGCAAGATGGACCCAGTTTCGTGGAACCTAAATGATGAAGAGGAAGAGTTTATTAATCAGGTTACTGATCTCTTTATAATTTCAGCGTCATAGAATTCTCATTTAATTACAGATAGACAGTGCGAACTTTCATATGTCTATCTTATAATGCTTTCGTAAAATTTAAAATTACGTAAAGAAATTAAAGATCAAAAGTTAAATTTTGTATATTAGGTCGTAAAAATCTTACCAACTTTATCTTTATTTAATTCACCAAAATAGACATATAGGCCTATATAATTTTTGTGTTTTATACTTGTACCTGTAAAGCAGTAAAGTTCCGTATGACAGATTTTAAACAGTTTTGTTCCGTATTACATATCAAAATAGGTTAAGGAAAGGTATCTCTCAGAATCATTTCCAAATTGGGGACCGCATAGACACTAACAGGGAACTTACTGGCTTTCTTTTGGACTCTATACTGTATACCAAAAAACTTACACCAATGGGCAATATTAGCTTACATAAAAAATAGAAAAACTATATAACCGAGGATAAATTTTCCGTCTTTGATAGGATAATTAACCAATAAATTTCTCTTAACCAAATTTCATTGTTTGTATTGATAATTAATTAGATTAGATTAGTATAGAATAGATTAGCCAGCGTCCGTAGTTTAGTGGGTAACACTAAAGTCGGGGGTTCGACCCTTGATGGTGCTGGTAATAATAATCCAGGGGTTAGTTCAATCAGCTGTGTTAGACGGTCTGATCGCTGTACCAGTTTCTGGCTCCCATGACTGATTAATTATTGTGGCTGGTAAATAATGGTCAAATTTAAAAAATTTTCTTGTGATCAATTTTGATCCCAAGAAATAAGATTATTTATTTGATCATTTTTTAGTTTTAGCATATTCCTTAATACAACTTTACTTTCAGATGTGTAAATTCAATTGCAAGGCCTTTCCTCAGGACCACCATGTCATAGTTTCGGATATATATATATATATATATATGTGTGTGTGTGTGTGTGTGTGTGTGTGTCCTGTAATAAATTCCAGATTTAATCTCTCATTACATGCAGTATTAAAAGGTTTTAAATTCAGAGCAAAAACAATATAAATAAATGTATATTCAAACTGGGTATACACCAAAAATTTTGATCTGACCTTGCGAGTATTTTCGACACGCATCCGTGGGATACCCTCAACTGCCGTGAAATGTCGCAGGGTCGAATGCCCACGTTGGCAAGTTCGACGATTCTAATTCTGACGTGATTGGGTAGAGGCCGACCATTGACGAAGACACCACCGAGTTGATTCACCTCTCCGTATTGGTGAAGTTGAGGGTCTGAAAGTGGAAGAAAGAAGAAATGTGTAATTTCAGAAAAAAGATCACCAAGAAACATATAATTTCTAAAAAGCATAAAAAATTACCAATTAGACATATTCTGATTGTCTTTGGATATTTTATTAATTTTGGTGACGTCAGTAAAATTTCAAAAATAAAACCCAATAATAACCAATTAGTATTTATTTAATGCTTTTTAAGCGAACTTTTTTTTTTTTTTCCGAAATTGTTCATGAATCTTCATTAATTTCCATCAGGTTTTCTTCACCTGAAAACTCACGATCACCCAGGCGCCAGCAGCCGGGAGCGAACCCCCAGAGCCCCCACCGCTCAGAGTCCGGCGCCGAAACCACTGAGCTACTCATACATATAAAAACTATAACAATAATGTTACGTTTTTTGAATACCCCCTGTATATATATATATATAAAATAATAATTAACTACATACATTTGTAAAGCTATAAAGAACTCCTATATCTCTATCATCATTTTTAAACAATGATATATACACAAATAAACAAAAACAAATGAACAGATAAACAAATAAACACATAAATAAATCACGGCGAAACAATAAACCATAAATAAATTTATAAAATACAATTAATATAAATAACATAAAAATGTGGTAAAAAAAAGGAGATTCTAGACCGAAACTCAAAACAAACTTGTTCTATTTAGAGAGAGAGAGAGAGAGAGAGAGAGAGAGAGAGAGAGAGAGAGAGTCTTCTAATTTCTGTTAATTTCCTTTTAACTTCTATTTAACAATTTTATCTCCTTTTTAATATTTTTTAATCTCTTAATTAGTTTGAAACTTTTGTTTAAATTATTTTTAACTTCTTTTCAAATTTTTAAACCTCTTTTTTACTTCTTTTGAACTACTTGTTAACCTCTTTTAACAACTCTTAACTTCTTTTTAACCTTTTTTTTAAACTTCTTTTTAACTCTTTTTAACCTTATTCTTTAAACTCCTTTTGAACTACTTCTGAACCACTTTTAACTTCTTTTCAACTTCTTTTAAACTCTTTTTAACCTCTTTTGAACTACTTTCGAACCGATTTTAACTTCTTTTCAACTCTTTTTAACCTTTTTCGAACTACTTTTTCCCTCCTTATTAAATTCGTTATTTATACCTTAAAGAAGTCGGCTAATAAAAAGCAAATTTATTATAAATAATGTCATGTTTTCAAGTTTAACTATTTCAACCATTTGCTCGACGGCAAAAGTCATCAAAAGAAATGGCTTTATCTTATTTTTATTAATATTTAAGTCTTATTTATTTAATATTCAGTATATATATATATATATATATATATATATATATATATATATAAGGGAAGTATTATCTGTAGAACGTTAAAATTTGTCATGTTTGTGTGTTTGTAGATAGAATCTGTTTGAGATCACGAAAGATAGGAAAAGTGATCCTTTTGGCATATCACAAACTGTCACAAACTGTCACTAACTCCGTCAACTTCGGTTTCTTATTACCGAAACGTTGTAGAAACGTTCGGAAGAAAAAACATTAGTCTAAACGTTCAAGACATTTTAATATGGACGTTTCAAGTTTGCTAATATATATATATATATATATATATATGTGTGTGTGTGTGTGTGTGTACACGGGATCAAAGAAAACATATGAGTGATCATACAATGAAGGTCCACGTGTGGTTAGTCAAGCGTAATTACAATCAGATGTTGAGTGTTTCATGTTTTGATTTTTAAATAAAATGGTTTTGTATCTTTGTTTTGGGGGTGGGGGTGGGGGTGGGGGGGTAGGCGGGGTTCCTTAAAATTTTAATTATAAAAAAAAAACCTGGAAAATTTTATGCGATTTGAATTTTTTCTTTTTTAACGATTTATAAAATGTAACTTTGATAAATATTCTTTACTTTTATATTTTATACTTTTAAACAATAATGAAGAATAAATAAAAGAATATATATATATATATATATATACTGTACATGTTTTTCTCATTCAGATTTTATTTCTTTTGAGAATTTCATGCATTTAAATGAGGAAATAAAACAAAAGAGGAACGTGTTTACAATTAAATTTATGTTGGAGGGAGCCGAAATGACTGAGAGAGAGAGAGAGAGAGAGAGAGAGAGAGCAGTTAGAGACTTCATTTCCACCCTGAAATGTGATGCTTCAAAGTGCTTAGAAAGAACGACATATAACATACACTTAAAAGACAACCGTGGTGGCCCACCATATATATATATATATATATATATATATATATATATATATATACAGGGTGGCCTAAGATAAAATAGCCCCATTATTATTTCTTTTAACAAAACTTAATGGTACTATTTTATCTTGGGCCACCCTGTATATATGAATTTTGAGAAAATAATTAGGAATGTAATAATAATAATAATAATAATAATAATAATTAAATAAGATATAAAAAAGTAATGAATAAATAAAATTGGTTAATGATATTTATAACTTATATTTACGTGCTCTATTTTTCTGTCTCAAACGTAAATTAAGCAAGTTAGAGTACAGAGTGAGGCTTTATTTATGACTTGTGCCATTCTTGTTGAATCACGCACGAAACAAGTTTAATTTAGGGAAAAAAATGTAAAATACTATATATATATATATATATATATATATATATATATATATATGGAGAGAGAGAGAGAGAGAGAGAGAGAGAGAGAGAGTCCCTCTTTCTATTTGTCCATTGCTTTTATAATGGATGTATATTTTATTATTGGTTTTTTTTTCTTCTTCAGAAAGGTAACAAGAGATTTTGGGGTTTATTCCGTATGTAGGGCCCTACTTATATATTTTCTAATCTTTCATTTACTTAATAACTAATAAATATTGTATATTAAAATCGTTTTTCCACCATTTCATACTTGAAGCAATAACGCTATAACGATATCGCTGCCAATAGACTATAGCCTAGTAAAGCCATAGAAGGCCTTACTAGGCTATAGTTTTTAAGGAAAACTAAGTCTTTAGTCTTTAGCAGGATGGAGCACCCACACACATTGCTTGTGAAACTAGCAATTGTTTGAAGAAGCATTTTTCCGGGCGACTAATCTATCTTCATGAGCTACTGGAATGGCCCCCCCCATTCTTACCTGTCCTCACTCCCTTGACTTTTTTTTTCGTGGGGTTACATAAAAGACAGGAGCTATTCTACAAAGCCTAAGACACTTGAAGACCTAAAGACCAAGTCTATGAGTTAATCAACAACATCCCAGCTGAGTTATTTCCAAAAATTTTGTTAAAGTTTGTTTAAGGTTGAATATTGTTATAAAAAAATGGCAGTTACACTGAACATGCTTAATTAAGGTTAATAAACTCCTATTTTTTACTTACCTATTGCGTTTTCCCTTTGCAGAAATTCCTTTTTGTTTTTAGCTTAGGACATTTATTTAGGAATAGGGAATTTTGGGGGTACACCTGGTATATATATATATATAATATACTGTACAAAGTGTGACAAAAATCCTTTTCTTGACCTTGAATCATCGCATGGAATACCTTAAAGGTTGAAAAGTTATGAAGACAATAAATGTTCAAACTGCGCTCCATTCAAGTGTTGACACATGTTAATTCGATCATGTAAGCTACATTGACTGTTACGTAGGACATCTTTATTGATGTTATTACATTCTTGTTGTATTTTGTCTTTTAACTGTTGAATAGTCCATGATCTTGTCGGGTAAACAACCGACTTTAAATGTCTCCAGAGGAAGAAGGCCGGGGGGGGGGGGTAAATTTGGACCTCTGGGAGGCCACTCCACTGGACCATGGCGTCCAATCTACCTCCCATGCAAATTATCACCAACCATGCTCGAACAGTTCTTGCGTAATGGGGTGGAGCCCAGTCTTGCTGGAACCAAAAGTTCATTCGGGCTTGCAGAGGCATTTCATCTAGATAAGTTTGTAAGACCTCTTTCAGTATTGCTAAGTACGTGTCACCGTTTACATTTTCTTAAAAAGAAATATGGTCCCAAAGGAACGTCGCCATGAATAGCAACCCACACCATAATCCTTGCACTGATCTGAGCACGTGTATTTTTAGTCCATTTTGGATTATCAATTTCCAGTATTGGACATTATGGCGACTGATGGTGTCGTTCAGGTGAAAAATTGCATCGTCACTGAATAAAATATCGGAGAACAGCGAGGGTTGTTCTTCTACCCGTTGCAATACCCACTCACAGAATTTCACTCTGCGATCGGTGTCATCCCCATGCAGTTCCTGAACCATACTAACTTTGTATGGGTGAAACTTATGTCGTTTCAATTTTCTATATGCAGAAATGTGACTGGCTTCTGCTTTCTGGAAAATATTTCGTAATGATCATTGGGTGCTACTTTGATGTATAACAAGAACAGTTACGTAACTATCTTTGCCAGCAGAAGAACGAGGAAGTCCACTACGAGGTCTGACCAAAACACTATCGGTATCATTTAATCACTTCACTACCTTTCCAACCATTACATGACTTGGCTTCGGTTTGTGAAGATAAAGTCTGTGGAATTCATCACATGCTTTTCGTTGACTTCTACCAGCTACATATAATGAAACAAATTTTACTTTATATTGTGGGGTGTAATCAATCACATTGTTCATCAGTTATAAACCTGAAAAAAAGGATAACCATTAATTTTCTATGGTAACATGGTAACGGACTCTTGTCACATCATATATATATATATATATATATATATATATATATATATATATATGTGTGTGTGTGTGTGTGTGTGCAGTGCTTTAGCTGCCACACACACACACACACACACATATACACGCACACATTTATATATCTATATATGACAAAAATAATTATATATAGTTTGAAAGTTAACATTGAGTATTGGTGATGTCAGAGTAAGCTAAAATTAAAACTAATTCGCGTGTTTATAATTGTCGTAGTTCAGTTGCAAAGATTTCTTAAGGCGTTTCACGAGCAAGATTCGAACCAGATCGGAATGACTATAAAAATAACAAAGAGCTCCTCCGCTCTCTTTGATGCCGCAATTGCCTCGTCACTTATGAGTGAAGCATCGTCAACTGTCGAAATCGATGTTAAGCGCCACTAACATGAATTTAATATACATTATACGATCGTGCAAAACTTCTTGCGTGTGTCAGGCTTTATCTCAGTTCGTTACTAGCGAAGACGTTGTTACAGGAAAACTATGTTCGTTGCATAAACGACACGAACAAATTGCTCCCAGAATTAAAGCGACGTAAAGCGGTCGTTACTCGTTTTTTTTTTTTTTTGCCTCTTTTTTTTTTTTTGTCGCGGGAGTCTTCGTTCGTCGTCAATAACAACAAAGATGGCGGCCGCCTGAACTCGCAGAGGATGCAACATCTGTGACTAATCTCGCACGATATAATGACATTTCCATCCTGGTTTCGAGACTCTATTTAAGCCATAGGGAAGATGCTTAATTTCTTTTTAAGTTGCCTTCGTATTTTTATAAAATACTTTTTTCTTTTTTTTTTTAAAAAGATTTCTCCGAAGATAGATCGCTTTGATGTATGAGTACGATAGTTTTTTTTTTGCTTCTTCCGCGGGTAGGTAAGTAAGGTCGGGTGAGACGAGGGAGGAGGAGGAGGAGGAGGAGTTGTTGAGGGGTGGGTTGAAGGTGGGGGGGAGTGTAGAACTGAAGAGAAGGGAGATGGGGAATGGGGGGGTGGAAAAGGCAGCCAAACATATTACATATTATAGATCTACTTTACTAGATTTGTGATTAGCGGTCGGAAATGGGAAATAAAAATCATTTAACGAGCTTAGTTTTCATTTATTTATATATAAATTTATTTTGTACCTATTTGAGGTTCCCGTCTTGAGGCTGCGTGCGCGCGCATTCAGCCATATTTCATACGTGGAGATCTAAACCACTAAATACGACAGCAAAAACGTTCATTAAAAATGTTTGATGGGGGAAATCAAATATAAAAAGACGCATTTTATTACTTCATTTATTATACGGTTTAAAGGCAATACATTAGTGGGAATTACATTTCATTAGTGAATTTAAGCTATACGGACGGGCTAATAAGTTCAGTTTTGTTCATTTTGCAACATTTTAACAACATGAGAGAATTTATTTGTATAATGATGGCTTTCTTACATAAATTCGACGTTTATATCTCTTTATTCAAATGCTTTTTGTAAAGTGCATTTCGTTAAATGTATTTACCTGCAATTTTATGTCCTACCTTGATGTTAGACATAAGACATTATATTTATATATATGTGTGTGTGTGTGTGTGTGTGTGTGTGCTAAGTAAGAGTCTCATTAAGAATGTCTTATAGCCACTAATGCTCTTTTAAAAGAGAGAGAGAGAGAGAGAGAGAGAGAGAGAGAGAGAGAGAAATTTGGGGTAAAGATGTATTTGAAGTTTATCCAAAATGGAAGAAATATTTTGTTAAACTGACTGCGCGAGTCTGTAAAGAATTTCTAATAATTTACTACACGAGTTCAATATATATATAGACACACACATAGTATATATATATATATATATTCCAAATAAAAATAAAAAAATAAAATTTGATTAAAATTGAAGTAATAATTATTAAAATAAATATTACGAATGAACTATGATATTTTACTTAATAAACTTGCTGCTGAGGTAAGTGTTATATATGATATGTTTATAACAAGTATACTGTATACATGTCATTAAATTGCTGCGTACTGTATTTGGTACTTTATTTGTTTGAATTGTAAAAAAAGAAAAAAAAAAGTTATGCAGCTAGCACGCGTCAGCTCAGTCATACATACACCGTTCAGCGGTTATTTCTATCTGATTTATCGAATTGTTTACATACAAACTCGACCTTAACCTTCGGGGGGTTATCAAATATTTATACGCGTAACCCAAAGTTATTGAACTACCTTCGCCATAGTACTCACTGGTATTGAGACATGTTGAAAGGATAAATCTCAAGCGAAACGTGCGAATAGCCCACAAATTCAGAATCAGCAAAAAGAGAAACAAGTTCGGATAAACATCTATTTATTTAACACCGACCACGAGAGGGCGCCCTAACTGTGTGGCCAGTCGAAAAATGACAATTAATGCATTCAATGTGTTACACTCTATATATAACGACTCAGTCTACTGCGTTTGTTTATTTGAGCGCATGGCGTTACACAGTCGTAAAGAATAATGAAATGAGTAGGGTTTTTTTTTTTAATATATTTTTTGTAATTTACGTTCGAAATCAGGTATCAAATTCAAAATGAAGATGTTGGAACTAATAATAATCATAAGTTATTAGATTAAATATGGAGGCCATTATTTGGGTTTAAGAACTATATCAAGTTCAACTTTATGAACGAAGGCAAGGATATTATTTACTATGTATAGTGTTTGTGTGTTTACCATAAAGAAATTAAAAATATAAATGGCAATAATTTCCTTATATTTTTATATTTATTATTATATTTAATTTAATATATTTATATCTTTATATTCATTATATTTCTGCGTTCTTAGTAATAAGGTCTGTTCAGGGATTTGACTGGGCGATCACAACGCTCATTATCATCTCTTACTCATTACCCTTATGAGGGTTGTTAGTGCCATACTTTCAAAATCTAATTTGTATATAGTCATGTGACCGGTACTATTATATTACTGTATACAGTGTATATATATATATATATATATATATATATATATATATATATATATATATCGAGAGAGAGAGAGAGAGAGACTAATGAAACTATTCAATAAAAAACCTTAAAATGTAAAAAAAAAGAAAAAAGTACAAATGTTAAAAACTAAAATCACCAATTAATTCAATGAACAAAACAAACCATCTTCTTGTTTTATGTTCTTGTGTATATATGTGCATACATAAATTTTAATTAGGACACACACACACACACACACACACACACACACACATATATATATATGTATATATACACACCCATGTACATGTGAGCTACACACACACACACACACACACACATGCCCGGCACCAAAATCGCTTTTTCTTGTGACATTAATGAATCGTGGCACTTGACTTCCCGCCCATGTGGCATCACATGTAAAAAAAACTTTTAATCATTTTATTATCATAAAAAAAATCAAATTAGCTTCTATTAAATTTTAGATTTACATAAATTATTGCGATTGCAATTGAAATTCATGGTTTTTAATACTTTACATATATATATATATATATATATATAAATTTTTTTGCAATGGTACGAAGCGTTGGACTCTCATGCAAGGCGAATTTCTGAATAAAGTTCTTAACTTTATTGTGTTTTGTAACGGTCAATATAATTTTTATGTTATCGTCAATTCTATTTATTTACCATGCAAAGTACCCTACCCAGGTACCGGGTAGGGTAAAAATTAAACGACTGTCGGGAAGATAACGTTTATTGGTACTTCAGAAAATCGAAATAAAAAGGGTTAGATATATTACCAAATGCCTGCCTCGGGTTCATTAATCTTTTATAAACAGGGTGATGCAACTCACATTTACTGTAAATGCTTGCCGAGAAATATGTGCAAAAGCATTATATTAACTAAAAGGAGAAATTATTTCTTTGAAATAATAACTTCGTATGTTTTTTCCCCTCTTAAAATTATATTTAGGCCTACACGAAGCGTAATTCTGAAGTTCCACTTTTCAATTTGAGAATCATTTCTGGTTTTAGAATTTTTGCCACATTTACTAATTATAAATCTGTCGTGAGACGTGGATCGTGTTCCTTGTACTATTTCATTGTATTACAGATGCGTATAATTTGCACAACATACAAATTAATTATATATACAGGGTGAGCGAAAAGTCCCTGTGCACCTTCCACTTCCAACACAGTGCAGGTACAGGTTCACTACACTTCTTGCAGGTGCACAGGGACTTTTCGCTCACTCGGTATATATACACACACCTTTGGTTAGCTTCCGGCTGAATTGTTCATTCTGACGAAGGTCAAGCTTTTCACTCCACCTTAGACCTACAGTTTAACTGGAATCCGAACCACGCCCCATCAGCAGCCCAGCGTCTTAACCACTAGACAACCTAGGGTACCCATTTATCTACCAACCACTTTCTTTATTGTGTGGAAGGATGAACAGCTGGGTTTTGCTGCGCGCCGGCTGCCGTCGGGTCTCGAACCCGGGGCCGATGGTTTCGTAGTCAGCGACGCTAACCACTACACCACCGAGGCGCATATATATATATATATATATATATATATATATATATATATACACACACACACACACGAGGGCCACTCAATATATTTTGCCCCATCTTTTTTTTCTTTCCAAGTTTCCTTGTAAGTTCCAGAAATTTTGTACACAAGTAGTTACATACCTTTTTTACAAGTTTTTATTTTTCCACATAATCTCCATCCTTTTCTGCGGCTTTCCTCCACCTCGAAACAAGGGCCTTTATTCCTTGCTGGTAAAAGTCCGCTCGCTGGGTTTCGCTGGAGCCACCTCTTAACCTCCTCAACAACCTCATCGTCACTCTGAAACTTTCTTCCACGAATAGCATCCTTCATTGGCCCAAACAAATAGAAGTCTGAAAGTGCTAGATTCGGGATGTATGGAGGGTGGGGTAACACAGTCAAGGGCATTTTTGTGATGGCCTCTCTCGTTTGCAAACTGTTGTGTGGTCTTGCGTTATCGTGCAAAAGAAGGACGTCTTCCAGTTTTCTCTCCGGTCGAACTCACTTTATACGTCCCTGGAGTCTCTGTTGGGTAGCAATATATGTCTCTGAGTTGATTGTTTGTCCTTTCTTCATAATGTCCACCAGAATCACCCCTTTCATGTCCCAGAAGATGGTGGCCATAACCTTTCCTGCAGAAAGAGCCATTTTGAACTTTTTCTTGCGTGGGGAGTCTGCGTGATGCCACTCCATGATTGACGTTTTGTTTCAGGTTCAAAGTGGTGTCCCCAAGTCTCATCCCCAGTTACAATTCGTGAAAGGAAGTCATCCCCTTCTGTCTCATATCGAACCAACGACTCAGAAGCAATTTCTTTTCTTTGGGCTTTGTGATCTTCAGTCAGTTCGAGAGGAACAAACCGTGAACACACTTTTGAGTATCCCAGTTGCTGAATTATCGTATTCACACTTCCTTCACTAATTCCTAGCTCCAGTGATAGCTCCTTGTATGTGACGCGCCGATTTGATCGAATGATGCTGTTAGCACGTTGCACAGTGTGAGAAAAAAGGGTGGGGCGAAATATATTGAGTGCCCCTAGTGTGTATATATATTTATATATATATATAAGCAAACAACCACAGGGAAAAGGAAACACAAAGTCCGAGCGCTTTCGTGATATATTCACATTATCAAGGGGGAACAGAAAATAGACAGAGATTACAAAGTAAATGAGTTAAATAGACAAGCAAAAAATTCACAATCGGCACCTCAAATTAAAGGCCTTAAAGCCCTCTAAAGATTTTTTCAATTGATAACATAATCTGTAGGCTGCTAAATTACTAAATATAAAAGAAGTATATAGGTGAAATTAGACAAAAAAAAAAAAACCACCAATACAGAGAACAAAAATTATTATAATGGTTATTAACACTAATATTTAATTAAAGCAGGCAATTAATTGGCAAGAATTTAATGAAAAACAAATAGATAACGTAGATAACAAATAGATAACATAATCTGTAGGCTGCTAAATTACTAAATATAAAAGGACTATATAGATGAAATTAGACAAAACACCAGTACAGAAAACAAAAATTATTATAATGGTTATTAACACTAATATTTAATTAAAGCAGGAAATTAAGTGGCCAGAAATTAATGAAAACAAAGGGAATGGTGCCATCGTCTTACAGAATATTACAAAAAAAATTTCTACAAACAGTCTGGAAAAAATTGTTTTCCCAAAAGCAACCCAGTTGAAAAGTCCAATAAACCCCCCAGCAACCAAAGATTATACACGAAAGAAATATTACAATTAAAATAGACACATAAGAATGTTAACAGTTCTTACAATAATATTAATTTATTTAACCAGGGCAAACCATTAAGGGGCAAGAATGCAGTCAAGAAAACAGTAGGCCCTTCGCCAGCTTTCTGACAATGCACGAATCTAATTTATACAACCCAGGACTAATATTAAGGACCAAATCCGCATTATTCTTGATCACACTTGATTCCAGTATATTTCTGCTAACAATAGATTTACAAAACCTTAATTTGGAAGCATTTTTCCAATCAATGGGATGATTAGTATCTCTTACGTGAATGAAAATGGCGTTAGATTCCTGGCCACTTCTTATACTGTATTGATGCTGTTTAATACGTAACTCAAGGGTCTTACCAGTTTGGCCAATGTAAAATTTATTACATATTGTGCAAGGGATTTTATATACGCAACCATGTTCACTTAACGGGGAGTTCTTAATCAATGAATTCTTAATTACATCTAAATTTTTGAACGCAATATTTACGTTAAAAGTCCTCAGCAGATTCGGCAGATCAAGGAAATTTTCTCTGAATGGTAACACTAAAACATTTTTTGTGTTATAAGGAATCTTATCCTTTACTTCGTAGAAGGTTTTCTTTGCCATTTTTAAGGACTTATCTATGCAGTTCTTTGGGTATTTTAAATCAAAAGCAATTTTGTATATTTTACTAATTTCGTCGTCAATGAACTCTGGGCTACAAATTCGTAGACCTCTTAGGAACAAAGTAGAAAGAACGGATCGTTTTACATTAATGTGGTGATCAGAATACTAATGTATATAGGAACAATTATTAGTGGGTTTTCTGTAAATATTGTACTTAAACTTTTTTCCAGATCTATATATTAAAACATCTAAAAAAGGGATCGAAGAATCTTTTTCTATTTCAACTGTAAAATTGATAGAGGGAGTTAAATTATTAAGTTTGGGTAAGAATTCATTGAGATTTAAAGTCACTGGCCAAAGACAAAGAACATCATGTACATATCTAAACCATGGAACATAATTTGGCAGAATCTTCCTTAATAACTTACTTTCAAAAAACTCCATAAAGCGGTAACATCAAAGCTTACCAATCTAAAATTGTAATTGACACTGATACTATTTAATTTTTCCACCAGGTCTACATTATTATTTATGTGTGATTGTGAAATTGTGCCAAGGAGAGGATTAAGAATGGAGACAAGCCATTTGGATAGCTTATATGAGATAGATCCTATAGAACTAACAATAGGCCTTGTAGGATTATTTGGCTTATGAGTTTTAATCAGGCCATAAATATAGGGTAATGACGGTGAAGTACTCAAAAACTGTTTAAGTAACCTTTCATTCCCCTTCAAAAGTTGTTTAATTTTCTTGTTAAATGCACTGTTCACAGTTTCAAGGGGATTGTTCCTTAATTTCACGTAAGTGTCCGCATCATTCAAAAGATCATACATTTTTCCTAGATAAACGTCTTTATTGAGGATCACTAAGGCATTTATCTAGGAAAAATGTATGATTTTTTGAATGATGCGGACACTTACGTGAAATTAAGGAACAATCCCCTTGAAACTGTGAACAGTGCATTTAACAAGAAATTAAACAACTTTTGAAGGGGAATGAAAGGTTACTTAAACAGTTTTTGAGTACTTCACCGTCATTACCCTATATTTATGGCCTGATTAAAACTCATAAGCCAAATAATCCTGCAAGGCCTATTGTTAGTTCTATAGGATCTATCTCATATAAGCTATCCAAATGGCTTGTCTCCATTCTTAATCCTCTCCTTGGCACAATTTCACAATCACACATAAATAATAATGTAGACCTGGTGGAAAAATTAAATAGTATCAGTGTCAATTACAATTTTAGATTGGTAAGCTTTGATGTTACCGCTTTATTTACAAGAGTCCCGGTGGAGGATCTATTAGTGTTTCTTTCGGAAGAATTGGTTAAGCATAATTTGCCATTACCTGTGGCTACAATTATAGAATTAATTAAGCTGTGCATAGTAGACTCAAAATTTGTGTTCAATAATGAATAGTTTAGGCAGAAATTTGGTATGGCGATGGGAAACCCTCTCTCCCCCATTTTGAGTAACTTATATACCGGTATGGAGTTTTTTGAAAGTAAGTTATTAAGGAAGATTCTGCCAAATTATGTTCCATGGTTTAGATATGTACATGATGTTCTTTGTCTTTGGCCAGTGACTTTAAATCTCAATGAATTCTTACCCAAACTTAATAATTTAACTCCCTCTATCAATTTTACAGTTGAAATAGAAAAAGATTCTTCGATCCCTTTTTTAGATGTTTTAATATATAGATCTGGAAAAAAGTTTAAGTACAATATTTACAGAAAACCCACTAATAATTGTTCCTATATACATTATTATTCTGATCACCACATTAATGTAAAACGATCCGTTCTTTCTACTTTGTTCCTAAGAGGTCTACGAATTTGTAGCCCAGAGTTCATTGACGACGAAATTAGTAAAATATACAAAATTGCTTTGATTTAAAATACCCAAAGAACTGCATAGATAAGTCCTTAAAAATGGCAAAGAAAACCTTCTACGAAGTAAAGGATAAGATTCCTTATAACACAAAAAATGTTTTAGTGTTACCATTCAGAGAAAATTTCCTTGATCTGCCGAATCTGCTGAGGACTTTTAACGTAAATATTGCGTTCAAAAATTTAGATGTAATTAAGAATTCATTGATTAAGAACTCCCCGTTAAGTGAACATGGTTGCGTATATAAAATCCCTTGCACAATATGTAATAAATTTTACATTGGCCAAACTGGTAAGACCCTTGAGTTACGTATTAAACAGCATCAATACAGTATAAGAAGTGGCCAGGAATCTAACGCCATTTTCATTCACGTAAGAGATACTAATCATCCCATTGATTGGAAAAATGCTTCCAAATTAAGGTTTAGCAAATCTATTGTTAGCAGAAATATACTGGAATCAAGTGTGATCAAGATAATGCGGATTTGGTCCTTAATATTAGTCCTGGGTTGTATAAATTAGATTCGTGCATTGTCAGAAAGCTGGCGAAGGGCCTACTGTTTTCTTGACTGCATTCTTGCCCCTTAATGGTTTGCCCTGGTTAAATAAATTAATATTATTGTAAGAACTGTTAACATTCTTATGTGTCTATTTTAAATGTAATATTTCTTTCGTGTATAATCTTTGGTTGCTGGGGGGTTTATTGGACTTTTCAACTGGGTTGCTTTTGGGAAAACAATTTTTTCCAGACTGTTTGTAGAAAAAAATTTTGTAATATTCTGTAAGACGATGGCACCATTCCCTTTGTTTTCATTAATTTCTGGCCACTTAATTTCCTGCTTTAATTAAATATTAGTGTTAATAACCATTATAATAATTTTTGTTTTCTGTACTGGTGTTTTGTCTAATTTCATCTATATAGTCCTTTTATATTTAGTAATTTAGCAGCCTACAGATTATGTTATCTATTTGTTATCTACGTTATCTATTTGTTTTTCATTAAATTCTTGCCAATTAATTGCCTGCTTTAATTAAATATTAGTGTTAATAACCATTATAATAATTTTTGTTCTCTGTATTGGTGTTTTTTTTTTTTTGTCTAATTTCACCTATATACTTCTTTTATATTTAGTAATTTAGCAGCCTACAGATTATGTTATCAATTGAAAAAATCTTTAGAGGGCTTTAAGGCCTTTAATTTGAGGTGCCGATTGTGAATTTTTTGCTTGTCTATTTAACTCATTTACTTTGTAATCTCTGTCTATTTTCTGTTCCTCCTTGATAATGTGAATATATCACGAAAGCGCTCGGACTTTGTGTTTCCTTTTCCCTGTGGTTGTTTGCTTATTAATAAGATCACGTGTTATTTTGTGATTTTAGTGCATATATATAACAATCTGAAATTTCCTCATTATGCTGGATGAGACAGTTCGCAGCAGTACCCATGAAAACGTGTGGAAGAAAGCTGAGTACAGGTATATCCCGCTATACGCGGGCCCACTATGCGCGAATTTGAGGTTACCCTTGATTAATTAAGGACCTACCCCATAATAAAGCGGAAAAACGGTTCGAGAATTCTCAAGTCCATCCGCGCGAACATTCGAGAACATTCCCAAGGATTTGGATTCACCCAAAATATTGAAAAGATCACAGAAGACATCTAAAGAGGTTGGGTTCGAAGAAGTCAAGAGGACGATATCGAAGAGCTCTTTGAATCCCATCACGAAGAACTATCAAATGAGGAGGTGAAGCAATTGGATGAGCTCAATAAAAAAAACGGATGCTGAATCCGAAGAAATTCTGTCCCCAGCTCGAATCCTGACTTCGAAGGCTCAACCAGAATCTTGCAAGCATATTGAGATAGCCTTGTTTATACTCTGACGTGGGAAGGTTCTCAAAGGTTGCCAGTAATGTCAGGCATTCATTTCAATACTACAAAGAGCTTCATGCTGAGAAAATTCGGAACGCGAAACGAGCTTCCATAACTCAGGGGGCGGGGGGGTCCCCTCAGATGCGCCTTCAACGACCCTTCAAGCCTAAATTCCATCTTCGAGTTTCCCTTCATTCGGCCTTAGCGCCTTTGCCATCTTCCTCCTTAGTTTATGTAAGTACGTACATACTGGACGTATTTGTTTATAATTATTAATGTATGATATTACGCATTAAAATTATTGTTCTCTTTCAGGTTTGTAATTAATTTATATTGTCGTTATGTTATTTGATTGTATAGGGTGAGCGAAAAGTCCCTGTGCAGCTGTCCACTACCAACACAGTGCAGGTACAGGTTCATTACACTTCTTGAGGGTGCACGGAGACTTTTCGCTTACCCTGTATAAAGTTTATGCACAAAATAGGCTTATGCCATAAACAGTTGATAGGATAGGTTTATCTATTGATTTTAGGGGTTTATTATAATTCGAAATTTTTTTTATGGAACATAACCCCACTAGTTAACATTGTGTCTATGGGAAAATATACCTCACTATACGCGAATTCACTATACGCGGTAGTTTCCATAACACATCTATCGCGTATAGCGGGGTATACTTACCCCGAGTATAAAATGCGCCCATATATATATATATATATTAATTAATTAATTAATAATAAATAATAATTAGTAGTCAACATAATTTAATTATAGTTTGAGGGGAATTAAGATGAAAAATTCCATATTTTACACAGAATACCATTCCGCCCATACGCCCATTTCAGGGTATGAACAGCTCGTAAAGTATTGCCAAGTAAATAAGGGATCAATATGCTGACGAGGCTTCCATACGTACAGTAGTAGTTCATCACCACTAACAGCAGCCATGCTTTGCGTTATCATAGTTCAAAGAATATCCGCATTCTAATCCAATGTTTGTCCTGTTTTTGTCAGTTTGTATTGTAGGCACTCCCAGTTATCATCAATCCTGGTCCCGGTACGAGGAAATAAGTTTATACGAGGAAGAATTCTCTTTACCACACCATTCCATAGAATACTGTTAGGTATTTGCCATCTCAAAGAGACAATTTCAAATTTGGGAAAACTCTGACGAATGACCAATAGTTGCAACGGGACAAAATAAACAAAACTGTCTTCCCATTGTTTGTGTAATATCTACAGTTGATTCAAAATGTTCATTAATTCTGTTATGATCTAAGCTATAAATTGACTTCGCTTTAATTTAACTTATATAAGTTAATCTAGTCTAATCTATATACCTATACATAAAGCAACAATGCCTTCTTGGAATTACCACCAAATTCTTATATACAAATGAGATTTGTAGGTACAATTTTCATATCTATTATATATTTTCGTCTGTCTGTTTGTTTGTCCTTTATGCAAGGCCCAACATCGCGAATTTTGAGCTTCGCAGTTGTCTAGATTTCTAAATCTTAAGATTTCCACATGAAAATCTTGAGCTTCACATATCATTATTTTTAGGACGACTTCAAACCGTTTGACCTAGAGCTAACAAATTTGGCACGGGAACCTCTTATGGGATGAAGAATTAAGATAAATCATTCTAATCAAATTCAGCCTTTTGTCTTAAACTTTATTTTATTTAAGCTGGAGATCTAATGTGAAATTTATCCTGGGCAACGCCGGGTACCTCAGCTAGTATATATATATATATATATATATATATATATATATATATATATATATATACACTTTGCGCAGTTTTGAGCGGAGTTGAATGGAGTAACAAATATCTCTTTCGCTCAGTCGCCCGTTAGGGTCGGATCTATCAAGATGAGCGGCGTTAAAGATCACAAAGTGATCACAAGCCCTACCCTATGGGTAGGGAGCCGAAGGCGCAGCTTGTATGTACATACTTATAACATATTTAGAACAGGTCGGGATCTTTTCCAAATGGACGACCCCCCGGGATTTAGCTGAAAATTTGTATACTAATAAATTTTTTATTCCAATAACGAAAATGACTACTTTCCTGGAGAAATACGCGCAACATACGAAAAAAATTGCATTTATCATATATGCGCACTAGTTTGCATGGCGCATGACCGTTATCTAAATTATGTAGCGTTATGTAGTCGGTTTTACAAAATAAAACGCAGATAATATCGTTTATTTATTAAAATTTGCAATATTTAATAATGTTTTAATAAATAAATCTTTATTTGCATACCTTTTTCTCCATACGAATTCGCATAAACAGTAATTTTGTTGTTACTAATGTTTATTTGTTGCCTGCTTAGATCTAGTTTAGTCTGAATAATTGTTGTAGTGTGAGCATATGATAATGCAGTGCTGTGATATATCTACTTGCGAGTTGCACCCGGTCAATTGAATGCCAGATTAGGTAAATTGAATGCCCGGTTAGGTCAACTGTACGCCCTTGACGATTGGTTAGGTTAGGTCATGATATTTTCGTTAGTTTTAACGAAAATATCACTATTTAACTAACTAATCGTCAAGGGCGTACAGTTGACCTAACCGGGCATTCAATTAACCGGGAGCCAATAGCAACCTCGTATCTGGGCGTCATGAGCGGTGTAAACTAGATAACGGTCATGCACCATGCAAACTAGTGCGCATATAAATGCAATTTTTTTTGTATGTTGCGCATATTTCTTCAGGAAAATAATGTAATTTTCGTTAGAATATAAAAATGTATTAGTATACAAATTTTCAGCTAAATCCCGTTGGGGTCGTCCATTTGGAAAAGATCCCAGATCGGTTATGTAGCAAAGGAAGAGGATACTGTGTATACAGTATACCTTAAAAATATTTATACCTAGAAGTATCACGAAAGCCTATTTGTATCTTCAGATCACGCTTGTACAAAATTTCATATACACGTTTGTTAAATGTGAAAATAGCCAGTCGGCCCATAAATTTACAAAATACCAAAGCCATCGAAATTTTGAGATTCACCTCCAAAGCCAGTGAATTCAACTTTGTGAAACAATGTTTTAAAATCTGAATAAATCTTGAGCTTAAAGTAAATGTTAAAGTCTCAAGCGTGGAATAACTATAGAGGTTGGTAGGCTTTGGTATCGTTGTAACCAAGTCAAACAGTACAGACGAGATATTCATATGGCCAAATCGGAAATCTGAGATTTGCAGTTCCATACATTTTGGAGTCACTTTTAAGGAAAAGTTAGCAAACACTTTTATTTTAATATAATTTTAGTATACCGAATCCGTTTCTGGTGTCTGCCAGGGTCCATTTATACCTTTAGATGTTCAAATTTTGAATTAAAAATAAGACGCACTTTTACGGAACAGACGTGAAATGCATAAATTAGCCTTCTATTCAGGAGTATATACTGTATAAACCAAACAGTAATAGAAAATAGGTATTTCACAATAGATTTTTGGGATCACCTGAAGGATCTTTTCCGTTTCATGTACTGTTTCCGATTTTGTTGAAAATAAGATATTTAATGTAGATATTTACGCTGATTTAAAAAATGAAGTCTGTGTTTGGAGAAATGAGCTGTTCAAAAGTTATGTTTGTTATTGTAATTTTGTATGGGATATAATGCCCGGTTAGGTTAATTGGATACCCGGTTAGGTCAACTGTATGCCCTTGACGATTGGTTAGGTTAAGTTGTGATATTTTCGTTAAAACTAACGAAAATATCACGACTTAACCTAACCAATCATCAAGGGCGTACAGTTGACCTAACCGGGCATTGAGTTGACCTAACCTGGCATTCAGTTAACCTAACCGGGTATTTAGTTGACCTAACCGGGCATTCAATTAACTTAACCGGACAGAAAAATAACGGTCGAAATCTATTCACACAAATACTTCGTGACATAAGCCAATATTACTAAAGAATACAATAATGCTTGTATTAGTTTTCAGGTGTATTGTTATAGTTTTTGACCTAATACAAAATTACAATAACAAACCTAACTTTTGAACTGCTCATTTCTCCAAATAATTACTTACATTTTTGAAGTCAGCGTAAAATTCTACATTAAATATCTTATTTTTAACAAAATCAGAAACAGTACATGAAACGGAAAAGATCCCACCTGAAGATCAGGGCCCCCAGCCTTCTTTAGTTAGCCTTATAAAGCTAACTAACGAAAATATCACGACCTAACCTAATCAATCGTTAGGTCAACTGTACGCCCTTGACGATTGGTTAGGTTAGGTTGTGATATTTCGTTAGTTAGCCTTATAAGGCTAACTAAAGAAGGCTGGGGTCCCTGATCTTCAGGTGATCCGATTTTTGTATTTATAACACATAAGAAGTAAAAAGAATTCCTCAAATTCCCAAAAGAAACCTTTAATTTATAGAGCAAATGATGTCTACAAAATATATGCGATACTAGTTTCTAGCAACAATTATCAGGAGAATAGTTTTAATGTTTAATACACCTAAGATGTGGTTAGATAACGTAGCTAAAAGCTGGAAGTGTTTTACTGCCAAAGAAAAGCAATTCACGAAAACAATGGATTTATTCAGTGTAAAAAAGATACTCCAGCGACTAACATTTACAAGAAAGTACATCACTCGTGTAACAAAAATGTGCAGCATGGTTTTATCTCCTATGCATATTATTGTTACAGTTCTCAGCTTTTTCTGTGTAGCCACACATTGAACGGCATGGCAGACCAGCTTTTCTGCATCTATACCGTAAGTTTCCGCACTTGGTTGTACATTTGCCAGTGATTATTTCCTTGAGAACTGAAGGAAGTGACATGAGGATTGGAAGCAAAGCTTTTTCCTCATATTTCCATATCATTGTATCTGGTGTTGGAAGGACTGGGTACTGACCATGGGCTTGCCTCCATACCAGTGCCTGATAATGACTTCGTTGGATGTGAAATATCAGAACGTTACTTGAAGCTGGCATATCTTCAGGTGCCGGGTCTTCAAAAACGAGCTGACAT
Source organism: Bathynomus jamesi (assembly GCA_023014485.1). Classification (NCBI taxonomy): domain Eukaryota; kingdom Metazoa; phylum Arthropoda; class Malacostraca; order Isopoda; family Cirolanidae; genus Bathynomus; species Bathynomus jamesi. Next base: position 678,049 of record JAJOZX010001822.1, on the reverse strand, counting down.
CTGGCAGTATCCACAGTGGCATAGTTTTGAATTTTATAGATTCTTCAAATTAATACTTCTGTATTCTTTGTAGTCTCAATCATAAGGTCCCCTTTGCCTAAATCTTTTATCAATTTATGGTGGCTTTGCAACACTCCCAAGTTGTTTTCTTTACATGTCAGGCAACTAGTATTGTTTTCCTGTGTTCATTTGGTTGATCTCCGAGTGGGATAAAGTTAAACAGACTGTCAACAAGAGGTATGAGCTTTTTCTTGAATTTGTCCTTTGACTGATAAAACACGGAGGTATTGCAACACAAGGACTTTCATTCAACAAGTATACAGTACTGTTCCCACACTTCATTGAGCTCCAAAACATGACACTTTGTTGAGCTGATTGTTCAAGTTCCTTTACTAACCAAATCATTGGGATGTCTGTGTTGGAGGATTGGAGTTTGACTTTAGATGAGTCGGTACTTCTTGTGAATGCTTTGTAACAATTCGAATGGTGTTTTTCTTCAGCGACTATTAGGCCATTAACTGTTGCCAAACGCACGCTTAAAATGAAGTCATATTGAACTGCTTCCGCTATACGTTAGTTCATCTTAAATGTTATAATTGAACAAAGTTTTTGCTTTGAATCAAAGACTTGACAAAACATGCATGCATCCTAGTTCATTGACTTCACGTTACTGCGCAGTCCTAATACTTTTGGTACATGATTTTCTGTACTGAGTTTGTATTGCATGGTACCAGTTGCTGTACTTGTGCCTTGCCTCGAAGTTCCACTAGTTTTCTGTAGTCTTGCTATTTTCTTTGTTCGTGTAGCTAACATAACATGACTCGTGCCATTGCAGTGGGTTCTACTGATTGCTACTTGTGAAGACCAAGTCCGTTCTTTTGATGGCATCAACACTTTTAGTGTCTGTCAGTTTTTTGCTCAAATCAGTTGACTTTTTTTAATGTGGCCATTCCTTGTTGACTTGTTTGTAAGGTCTTTTCTTGTTTATGTTCCTGGCAGATAATGCACTGGTAAAGAAAATGTCTCTTGGTCTCTTTAGATTCAGTGACATCTATTTTCCTATCTGAACGTATATATATACAGGGTGTACATAAAGTCAGGATCTATTTTTGTGAAGCACTTGGAAATTATATGGAATTCAATCATAAAATGATAAAGTGGTAACATTTATTAAATAATTAAGAGTAGGATTCGACGTGACGCCCATCAGTATCCCTGCACAGCTCAAATCGTTCCGCAGCATTTCTAAACACATTCTGGATTCATTTGCGGGGTTATGTTATCTGCAGCAGTTCGTATACGTGTACGTAAGTTTTCAAGACTCGTAATCTTCGTCTGATAGACGTGCGATTTGATAAAGCCCCATGCAAAGAAATCTAAAGGGGTTAAATCTGGTGATCTCGCTGGCCAAGGTCTGTTGCTTCCGCGTCCGATCAGCGATTTGGAAAACGTCCATTTAGATAATCCTGAAAAATTTTGGCATAGTGACAAGGAGCACCATCATGTTGATAGACGACGGTACTAACAATCCTATCCCCGTCGTTATCAACATGATGGTGCTCCTTGTCACTATGCCAAAATTGTTCAGGATTATCTAAATGGACGTTTTCCAAATCGCTGGATCGGACGCGGAAGCAACAGACCTTGGCCAGCGAGATCACCAGATTTAACCCCTTTAGATTTCTTTGCATGGGGCTTTATCAAATCGCACGTCTATCAGGCGAAGATTACGAGTCTTGAAAACTTACGTACACGTATACGAACTGCTGCAGATAACATAACCCCGCAAATGAATCCAGAATGTGTTTAGAAATGCTGCGGAACGATTTGAGCTGTGCAGGGATACTGATGGGCGTCACGTCGAATCCTACTCTTAATTATTTGATAAATGTTACCACTTTATCATTTTATGATTGAATTCCATATAATTTCCAAGTGCTTCACAAAAATAGATCCTGACTTTATGTACACCCTGTATATTCAGCTAAGATTACACATTCTTATTTGTTGTGATATAAGCAACTAAATATTAAATATTTGTGAATACATGAATATCTTGACAGACTTACATATCTTGACTTTACAAATGTTTACTGTTATCTTTTCATTTATTATTTTTATCATTTTTGTTTTGCTTTATAGGATATAGATTCATTTATTATTATTATGGAAATAAGGAAGTGGATACAATGTTGTGGTTTCTATGATTTAATGAATCTGTCTTTCAGTTTTCTCTGGAATAATTTTAACATCTAACGATTGTGTTATCTTTTGAATGAAGGTATTCCACAGGTCTGGTCCTGTGGAGCACAAGGATCTAGTCGTACGATTTAGAATGTAATTTGGTTTTCTGTTGTATGTTTTTTATTGTCTTGCGTTAAAGGGGGTATTGAGTTTGGGAAGCTAATATTTTGTTTTGGATGGTTTCTGGTGCAGTATTTTGGACGATTTGATACATATATGAGGCAATGCTTAGTTTGTAGATTTCTGCTCGTCTTTGAATTTTTAACTCGTAAACATTTTTATTTGTACTTCATTACGTTTGTTCGATTTATAGATTTTTCTAATTATTTGTTTAGGCATTACCACCAGTAGTTGCATAAAATATTGACGTGCGCTTCCGTAAGCACTAATGCAGTATTGTAGGTGTGGGTACACTATGGTGAAGTATATAGATCGAAGAACTTGTTTTGAGAGTGCTGCATCTGTTTTCGCAATTGTGAATGAGACATTGGCTAATTTGTTGCATAGATGTTCAGTGTGCTCTTTGACAAGGTTAGAAATCAAGGCGGGAGTCAGATGGGTTTGACCACCCGAAATCTATGATACATGGGACACGTGGACATGTGCTGTCCAAGGGGACTCAGGGTGGTTCTTGTAAAAACCCCCGTAAATATTTATATGTAGTGTGTTAATTTTCTATATCTGAAGCTTTCATGTCCTATTCTTATTTACATAATTGTATATGCCAGTTATCACAATTCTAATAGGTCTATGCTATGGTATAATGCATTGTACTACCAGAATGTATTACAGTAGGTTTAAGAAATCTGAAATCTCATCAACCCCATGATACTACTGACGCTGTTTTCCCATTGTACTGCTGACACTGTTTAGTTTTGCTTTACATAAATATACTCTGGGAGTATATTTTGAATGTTTTTGGTAATATCCTTGTTTTTCACAACTATTACAGTGGACTACAGTGGACCTGTTGTTACTTCCTTTCTTCTTAATGGGTAAATCCTCAATTATAAGCCTATATTGTTGGGCTACATGTACGCGAGTGAAATGGTGAGTGTCTGAATCAAATTCTGACCCCCACCCCCAACCAAAATACAGTACATTACCCTATTTCGAACACTGCACTTTGAATGAGAGGTTTGAATCGAGGGTAATTTCCTAGAAGTTTGGTCAACTGCATTCGTTGAACAGGGATTTAATTTATGTTTAATCTTATAAGGAACAACGTTTTCCTTATTTTTTGTGATAACCATATAAACTGTTTTTTAATGTTTAAGGATAGTTTGTTGGCGTTAAGCCATACATACATTCTTTGTAGTTCATTGTTGGTGGTTGTTTGAAGTGGTAACAACTATTTGTTAGAGGTTATGATTGATGTGCCATCTGCAAATGAAATTAACAATACATTAACATCAGCGTATGATATCCCCAATACCGCATGAATTCTACAATAGTATGCGGCGACTTTAACTTTCCTTTTTCATCGCATGGAAGAGGAATAACGATGTGTGGTTTACTTTAAAGTTTTCATGGTAGTACATGAAAGAAATCGGATCAAATTCAAGCAAAGATGCTATTAAAAGTTATAGAGAAATACTCACTTATTTAAGACAACACGAAAGGATCTGATTTTGACAAATATAACAGCGACTTGGTAATAATTAAATTTATATGAACCAAAGAGATTATTTTTTATCATAACTTCATAGAAGTGCAAATCACTTTATAAATAACAAGGATTAAATCCGCACTCAAACAACACTAACTGGCAAATCCTAAATGCAAAAATTAAAGAAATTAATTGGAACGTTCTGCTCGCATGCTTGAAGAGTAAACACAAGGCAGAAGCATGCATTTTCATAACATAAATCAAAATAGAACTAATATTATGTATAGATTGCGCGGGAAGAAAATAAAATAGAAGCAATGTATATAGCAACAAAGGCCAGAAGTAATCGTTTAGCTCGCCAAAAATTGAAATGGAGATTGAATTTTTTTTTAAACTGATACATAAGAAATAATTCATTTAACATTACTATATAATAAACTATTTCACTATTTATCAATTGTGTCAGGCATTTTAACCCCGGGTCTGAAATATGGAACGCAAAGTTCTAAAGAAATTAATGCGAATAAAGCATGACGAAAGTGCCGTACACTTACTTTGAAGGCCATCACTCGACACCAACATAATCCTGCATTCTCCAAAAATAGCAGTTTACAAAGGGGAAACATAGCCATGCCAAAAAAAAAAAAAAGAAGAAGCTATCGATCCTCACGTCACGCCTTATGAACTGTTTTCAAAGAACAGTTAGAGATAAAGTTGCAGACTAGAAAAAAACAGGGTTATATAACCCAAACGAGCTCAAATTTAGAATGGGAAAGTCTTGTTTATCGAAACCATTAGATCACCAAAAGATAATTTTTAGACGCTTTGTGCCAACGATCTCGCTTTGGCACAAAACTTGTACAATGTAATATATACAGATTTTGCTAAAGCGTTTGATACACTATAATGATATCAACATCTCCCAAATTTAGAATAATAGGTATTACTGGGAAACTCTTTGGATCTTTAACATCTTGAGTCAAACTAAGTAGTGATAAAACGTTTTAAATACAGAATTTCGCCACTGATTAACGTTACCACACAACGGACAATATATTATTCTCTTTAATATATCGTAGCTGTTTAATAATGGCCGCGGATATATATATAAAAAAAGCTAAGATTGTGACATTTTTTGCTGATGACAAAAATTTGACAAGAAATCATTTTATAACTGAAGAAGAAGAAGAAGGAGAAGAAGAAGAAGAAGAAGAGAGAAGAAGAAGAAGAAGGAGAAGAAGAAGAAGAAAGTGAATTACAAAATGACATCAACACATTACTTAAATGGGGTGAAGAAACCGATATGAAATGCAACCCAATTTCTTAGATAACAAAGAACTACAATAAAATGGCCATGAGACAAGACATCACCTAGAATATTACCAAACTACTGAGTCAGAGATGATGTATGAGCAATAACGTCAATTTAAGAACCATGCAAAAGAGTTCAGAGACCAACACCCTATTCAACAGCGCATGTAGCTCACAGGGTAACACTTGGTAACACCGTCTCTCCGAAAGCGAAGTGAAAACATTGCAGTCGGGGGTCCGACTTCCGATGATGCCGATAATAATAATAATAATCCGGGAGTTAGTTCAATATGCCGCATCTGTTGGCCTGAGCGCTGTCCTAGTAACTAACTGGCCCTCCTCGCTGATTAGCATTATCAACACAATATTAAAACTACCGGAGAAA